>JAQBSW010010182.1:0-25389 GCA_029291075.1 Eudiplozoon nipponicum
TTTCTTCTATCTTTTATCTCTCTTTCCACACTCTCTTTCTTTACGCCTTTTTCTCTCTCAACAATTTCAATCCACATTTAACTTCGCCTCTCACGTACTAGTAAAACCGAATAAATGAGAAGTGGCGGATTGAGCAGATGTATCGATTGATATCGGACTTGTGCGTCCGTAACATTTCCTTCGAATTGACTGCCTTTTTAATGGTGGGGAGTGAGTGTAAGTGACCTTTTAACCCGAACAAATCTGGTCTATCAGCCCGGTTAGTTCTCGTGAATTTAGCGGATTTTTTTCGGATTATAGATATTCCCATTTTGTAAATCACTCCACAATATTTCATTGCATTGCACAGTATTATGAGGTGAAAGGCATTTTTATACTTTTTTTGTTATCACAAAAACTCCATCTGAATTTTAGAAATTCCGATGCTTATTGAGCTTTGGCTTCTTTCCATTTTATGCAATGTCATGTTGTCGTTAATCAGCCGTTTATCGATTTGTCGGTTTGACTTTTTTTAAATCTAGTTTATCCTATTTATGAATATTTGTTTAATTAATCATCTTAAATTTAGTAGAACCTTATCAACATCATCATTATCTTTATCATTAATAAAAATGGCTATGTCGATCCAGACCAGAGTATTACGGCTGGCAAAACTGTCGTTGATCGGTGTGCTATTTAAAGCCAATTTTGGGGGAATTTAACTGACATCCAAAGTCGCGATGAGTGCAATTTTACAGGTTTATTACATATTCTAAACGGTGAGTTGGCTTCAATTAAGTAAAAGTTAATTGGTTGTGCGAGCGGTGAAAATTTTTTATTTACAAGCCAATCCAATTACAGATAAATTGATCAGTATTAACCAAGAATTGTTTACGTTAAGAATTCGTAATATGGACGAAACCGGTCTACTGGATGAATCGCTTCTTCTACATTAGACAATGCCTGGTTAATACTGAAAAATGTATGTACATGATGGGATTGGTGCTTATAGCAGGAAGGCAACCTTGACTTAAATAACTAGTTGGTTTAAAGTTTCAATACAATGGCTTTATATAAAACGGGTTTGAATACACACACCATTAGTAGACAGTATCGTTCAACTGTCCTAGATTTCTTTTCGAAATGAATCGTTAGTTAATTTCGTACAGTCGGCTCCCACTGATGAGTCACCGGTAAGCACGAAACGCATGTGTACCTGAGATTAGACCTTTTTTCGATGCTGACTTTGAAACATCCTTCTGGATTTAACTGAACCAATTTGTTATTGGTTACGCTATATACAAAGCAAAAACTCCTATCTGCAAGTTTTTCGCACCAAAAAGTGTATAACAATAAGCGTTAGTTTTACAATAAATTGATAGTATAAATGCATACCGTAATTCGTGCACAATAATCTAGCACAGTAAGATATTATCAGTGCTAAAATCAGACAAGTGACACCTTTTTCATTTAATTTTACACGCTTTCATCCTGACCGTCTATAGACAGCATCAGAAAGGGCAAACGCTTTAATTTGAAATAACTATTATAATGATTTCCCAGATACTTTATAAAATGCTTATATTATTGACAAAATAATTAATTCACTATTTTTCAGGTGAAGATTTTTATGTTCTCCTCCGTAGCGCAAATAGTGTATTAAATAAGTAGAAACAAATCGATTATCGTTATCATAAATTTGCTCCGTTTCCTGACAAACCTTTTTGAATGGCAGGCTTTTTGTAACACATTAGAAAATTTTGCTACCATTGGCTATAGTTTATTTACTATAACCAAGGTTGCGATCTGGATATAAACACCAAACCCATTATGTTCATACATTTGTCAGTATAAACTAAGTATTGCATAGTGTGGAAAAGGCAATTCATCCAGTAGACCGGTTTCTGTCCTTATTGGCAACTCATCACGTACCGGCCAGAATAGTGCGGCAGGGTGGCTCAGTGGTTAGAGCACCAGATTCCGAAGCAGACGTGCCCAAGTTCGAGTCCCTGTCCACAGCAAATTCTGGCCGGTACATGATGAGATCCCAATAAGGACGAAACCGGTCTACTGGATGAATTTCCTTTTCTTCACTGTGCAATTCTTAGATTATACTGACAAATGCCTAATGGTACACTTGCATCGAGATTTTAAAATAAATGTGTATAAAATATATTTACAACATATGTACATTTATGCCAACAAATTTTTACTATACTGAATGTTTTTTCCTAAATTCATTCATTGTACTAACAGTTCGGTACAGAAAAAACCTATTTAGTTGCACATGTCTTTTCTTTTTGGTATATGATGTAAAATTACCCGATTTTCCAATTGACTCATCTGCGTATTTTTATTCAACATAAGTTTCAACACGAAATTGTATAAATAGAATGTCATAATCGTGGATATGTAAAATTGTTCTAACGTATAAAATAAGAATCAATGTGACGGAACAATAAGTACGAGCTATGCGATGTTCGTGGTTATGTCGTGCGAGAAAAAACATGGTTGGGCCAGTCCATTGGCGTATTTTCTCTGGCCTAAACAATAGTTGATTGCGCGGGTGGTGGTAACAATACTTTAAATAAAGTTTGCGAGCTTGTAGTAAACACCAATCCCATAGTATTTAACCAGTTGTCGTACAACCTAGCAAAACTACCGCCGGTTGCACGCACTGACGCGTTTCGACCTACTCTGAACTACCCCATCTTATACTCGGTGAAGTTAATGACGATTCTTTGCAGATTAAGCGAATTATTTCACGAAAATTTTAAATCAAATTTGCTTGCCTGATATAAACACCAAACTCATTACATACATACATTGTATAAGGTAGAAAAGGAAATTCAAAAAGTTGACTGGTTTCGTTCTCTCTGGGAACTCTTCAAATACTGTCCATAATTTTGTCTCCGATGGGGCACGAACCCGAACATGTTTGACTAGTAATCTTGTCCTTACTTACTGTGCCACTCCTGCCCACACTACGCGCAATTTCCAGTTATATACTAAAGTTTTCTGGCATTTCCTTCAGGTAGAGCCTATTTGGTATCTCTTTTTACCTAAAGTGTTAATATATATATATATATATATATATATATATATACTTATGCACGTATTGAAAAGCACTTTTATTTGGCCATATCCAAACCTCCGGTGAGTTCTTGTTTAGATATCTGACTTGGAATATTGATAATACATAAAAATATAATTTTAAACAAGATCAACACAATTGTCCTTTTCTTGTGTTGAAATTGTGCTGTGTGTTAGGCTGAGGCTAAAGGTAATGACGGAAAAATGGAATCAAAACGTACCAGGCAGATCTGAAAAACTGTGCTTACTCGAATTAAAAATGGAAATATTAAATTGTGCTGTAATTGCTGCAGTGGTCTTAAAGATCAGTTCATCGAAATTAACCATCTACTAATGTTCATATTTTAGAGACCAAATTGTTCTACTTATAGGATATAGTAGTATGATAGAACTAGAAAATATAATCTCAATAATTTAATTCCAGTACATCGTGCATTGAAGCTTCTCTGTATTTTAAGGATACCTATTTTGTTAGGAGACTACCAAATCCAAAACGTTTTAAGACATATTTGAACATCGACTAATATCTCTGAATTAAACAATCATTGTTTACGCGAGTGGTGGTAACAACTCTTAAAATAAAGTTTGCGAGCTTTAAGTAAACACCTATTCCATTGTATTTAACCAATCGACGAACAACATAGCAAAACTACCGTCATTCTGACGTTTCGACACATTTAATGTTCGTGACAGCATAGAAATTGCGCAGCCGACATTTACAGTCACGTACAATGTATGCGAGACTGCTAGAAGTGAGAGCCGCATATCTAAATTTGATTTCCATATATATTCAATGCGGTTTGGTCCTCACTAGACATTTTGCCGTTGTAATCTGATGATGATCATGGAAGGTCGAAACACGTCAGTGCGTGGGATTGACGGTAGTTGTGTTATGTTGGCCGATGACTGTTTAATATTTCTGAAGTTCGCTTCGACACCTCACATCATATGCACATTCTTTATGTCAACCTTCTACCGTTTCAAGTATAATTAAAGTTTCGACCGTCATCAAACTTAAATTTATTTGTCGCTTTTCACTATCAAGTAAGCATCGATTTTTATCTTATTTTGGTTGGGTGCGGATTAATACCTTTCTTCCGAAGGCTTCAACATCGTTCATACTAGCCACTGGAAATGAAGAACACCAGATTATACATTTTAAAAGATGCTTTTGTTTGCTCAGTGCTGTTCTTTTGATTTGACTGCATTTTATGGGAGACTACAGCACTATATGTCGAAGACTTTTCTCATTTTCAGGTGATATTTCGGTTCAGTTGCCTTTCTTAAGTTTTCGATTGTTGGGAGTATCAAGATTTTCCATTATTCTTCTTCCTAATTTCGAGCCCGAATTTCCAGTCTCATCTTCAGGGTTGACAATACGCATAGAGCAAAACAACAAAACATTTGCCACAAGTTGTGTTTTATTCTTGTGCGTATTGTGTCAACCCTGAAGATGAGACTGGAAATTCGGGCTCGAAAATTAGGAAGAAGAACAATGGAAAATCTTGTTCCAACGTCATTTTCAGACAATCAGCTAATTGAAAGCTATAAGAAGAAGGGACAAGTGAGAACCCATCAATTGAGGCCAAAAATTACTTCACCTGAAAATGATGAAAATTCAAGATTTTACCGACCTATGAGTGCTATCAATTGTCCCGCACAAGAAAAATGCGGTCAAATCGACAAACAGATTATACATGATTGTATTTATTTAAACGCTACCTGAAACATACCACTCAACATGCCTCTCTAGATTCTGCTTTCTTGGAATACTTCTTTAGCTATTTGTCTCTCTCTTTCTCGCGTAATATTACACGTTCGAAATCTGACTTACTTTCATTTTAATACGGTTCTCCATTTTAGCATCAAATTTGAACCTTGGTTTAAGTCAATTTGTTTCCCCTCCTAATCAGCAAAATTCTTTTTCACCAAATAAAATAGGATGTGTTTCATAAACTATTATATGAGAACTATTCATTAAAAATACTTTATTTTTTCTTTATCAAAATAATTACATCGAGATTTGGTTTAGCGTTCGCAGTGATATTACTGCATGATGTTCACGTGACGATAAAGCCAATAACAAAATTATCGAGACATATTTATTTATGTGAAACTTAATGAACATATTTATGTGTTGGAAATTTGTGTCTAAATGGATGCCATATGAGCTCCACCTAAAGGAAAAATAGACTAACCGAGTTACATTAGTTAGTATATAACTGAAAAATGAGTATACTGTGCGTCAGGGTGACTCGGTGGTTAGAGAACCAGATTCCGAAGCAGACCTGCTCAGGTTCGAGCCCTCGCCGCGGCGAATTCTGGCCTGTACGTGACGAGTTCCCAATAAGGACGAAACCGGTCTACAGGATGAATTGCCTTTTCTACACTATACAATTCTTAGTTTATACTGACATATGTAAGTAATTAATGGGTCAGGTGTTTATATCAAGACCGCAACCTTGATTATAATAATTGTTACTCACCACCCGCGCAACCAATGTTCGTTTAATTATATGAATATTCATGTAAATACCACTTCCCCATGTAATGTGTGTCTGTTCAGTAATGACAGATTGGGCATGGTTAGTTGGAACTTCGGGTCTAAATGGATGCCATATGAGCTCCACCTAAAGGAAAAATTGACTAACCGAGTTACATTAGTTAGTATATAACTGAAAATTGTGTGTACTGTGCGTCAGGGTGACGAATTATGGTCTGTACGTGATGAGTTCCCAATAAGGACGAAACCGGTCTACTGGATGAATTAACTTTTCTACACTATACGATTCTTAGTTTATACTGAAAAATGCATGGACATAATGGGTCAATTGTTTATATCAAGTTCGAAACCTTGATTATATTAATTGTTATCAATGCCAGCGCAACCAATGTTCGTTTAACCGGTGCAATTGTCTTCTTGAATTTGACAACTGATAACCTTTGATAGGCTGTACACTCGAATCTAATGTCATACATCCCTCTGTTGAGATTGACTAGTCCAGGAACCGTACTCGCTGATCTGTTTGAAATATTTCTGGATTAAAATTTTATCACCATTCTACGACTTTGGTAAACACCTTCTGCAACCGACTAAATAATTGGTGTTTTGTAGTGGCCAATATAATCACTTTGGCAAAGTAAAATGCTTTACAGGGTAAATCAGACACGAATGGTTCCACCATTCTGTGAAATGTTAAATAGACTAACGATAAAAATTATATCTAGGAAGTAGAAATATAATTTAATTATATCAACAAGTAATCATTTTCATTTACTAATGGCATTCATATTCCCATTTTGCTTATTTTTTAATAAAATTGTAATGGATGATTTTACTCCATCAAGAAGTTTAACTGTAACACCATATCCATTGCCCAAAGTTAATAGACCAACATCTTCAGGAAACAATTTCTCTTAAAGGTAATTGAGCGTTTAATAATAAACCATTTGTAATCAATTTTACGCCGATTTACTAGAATTTTAAACTCGAAAAAATACTTCGTCTATTATTGTCAGTATCATAGACCTAGATGTAAAAACTTTGATTCATTAATAATCTTCATGGTTATCTGAGAGGAGCCCGATTCAATTTCGTTTGAGCATATTTTGAAGGCTATACGTTCACTGAAGATGAATCCATATATTTAGGTCTGTTTAATATTTAGAAATATAATATTAACTAGTCCATTCAAGTTAATAATAATAAATCTAGACGGTTGAAAATTACATCTTGAATAACTCAATTTCGAGCATGGGTTTGATAATCTTCAAAATTCCTTTTTTTTAAATGCAGAATGTGAGCCTATGTAGTCGGATAAGTATTCACTGATGATTTGAACAATATAACTTTTGATATTTACAATTGGAGTAGACATTTAATGGAGCTCGGATTGAAGATTTATTTTTTTAAATGTAGAGTTTAAAAATCGGCTGTCGAGCTGTTGGAGAATGAATATACTCCTACGATATATTGGTTGACATATATATATATATATATATATATATATATATATATATATATATATATATATATATATATCCTGTTTGCTTCTCGAGTGAGTTTGATGTCAAGGAAGAGAAAACTGTCGTCTTTCTCTACCTCGAGAGTGAATTTGATGTCTGGATCGACACCATTTGCTTGCTTGAGGATTTCCGAATGGTCTGCTGCTTCTGAGATGAACAACAAGATATCATCTACATACCTTTTGTAGAGTGCGCACTGGTCAATTATTCATTTTAGGCTCGTTTTTTCCAGGTGATACATGTATACATCTGCCAGAAGGGGTGCGATGCAACTTCCCATAGCTACACCATTGATCTGGCGGTAGTATATCCCTTCGAATGTAAATTGCACGTTTTTAGTACATGCTAATATGAGGTCTCTGATGTCATTGGTGTCTATAGGGAAGTCAAAAAACTCATTTTTGATGAGGTCACACAAGATCTCCGTTGTCTTATCCAGTCGTATGTTTGTAAATAAGGATGAGACGTCAAGCGAGACCATTTTATTCTGTAGGATGTTCTTCCTCTTCAATTCATTTGCTAGTTCGAAGGAGTCCTTGATAGTGTTTGCGTTTATGATGCTCCGTATTGATTCAAGTAGTTTGCAGAGAAACTTGGCTGGTTTATGTTGTGGAGCGTTGATCATTGACATAATGGGCCGCATCGAGGGAGCTCCTGAGGCTGTCACGGCTTTATGAGTTTTTGGTTTGCCGTACAATCTTGGGGTGTTTGTTCCGACGGGTTTTACTTTTTGGATGTCTTCTGTGAGTTTTGATCTAATCTCGGAGTCAGCCATCGATGTTAGAACGTGTTTTTCCATCTTTTTCAAAATTGCATTAATTCTTGATTCGATGTTCGTTGAATCATCTTTCTGATTGATGTCATGCTTAAATTTAGATTGATCATTTATTATATCGTTCATGGACTTCCTATAAGCGTCGGCTTCACGTATAACAATTCCTGATCCTTTGTCGTGTGTGGCAAGTTGTATGGATTTGTCTGATCGGAGTTTTTTGAGTTCGTCTATGTGCTGTTTTGTGATGATTTGGCTGCCTTTGAATTCCTTCTTGTATTGTTCTAGTGCACTTACTATCTCAGCTTTCAGTCCTTGTCCATTGAATGCATGTGGGGCGGTGTCTTTCGTTAAGTCATTGTAGAAATTTTTCGTTCCAGCCTGAATGTCAATAATGTCACGTTCACTTAGGTTTTTCTTGACTACGCAGAATTTTGCTCCTAAGGAGAGTAATTCTTTCTAGTGTTTTGACAAGATCACTTTGAATAATTGTGAATAAAATCGTTGGGTTCGTAGGAAATTTTGATTGCGTAGGAAATTTGTCCAGGTCTCTCGTGAGGTCCTTGGTTTCTTTGTCCGCTGTTAATTTAATCAGTGTTTCTATCTTCTTTGTGAAAGCGGTGTATTCGCCGTCGTTCAGTCTTTCAATTTGACAACCCAGTGATAGAATGATGCTCTCAGCATCTTGCAGTTTTGATTGGTTGTCCTCGATACCATTGAGCAATAAGCGACTTATAAGTTTATTTGTCGGTTTTTGGTTATTTCTTCTGCACTGCTTGAGGAATCGATTTGGCACAACATCTGATTCTAAACACAATTTGAAGAACTTAATTCTTTCTAGAAGTTTGGCACACGTACAGTTGGCTGCAATTTAAGTGTTTAGTTCCTTACGAGTAAAAGGCTGACCCCGCTCTTTGATAATCTTTATAATGTCCATGCCTATTTAATATAACACAGTGTTATAAAACATTGTTATGTCCACCTATGTTGGATGGTCCACGTACATGTATGTCGTCAGTGTTTATTATTAGCGTATCGTCCAAACGAGACTTAATTATGCCTAATTCTGCAGTTGAATTATTCATTTGAGAAATCAATGCCTGAACCAACGTTTCCAACCCATCAGAAGCCATTTTAAATGTACCACACATGCTTTATTTTTACTCAATTATATATAGAATTTTGCTCCCACAACGAGCATCGATTTAATAAAACAAATTTACACATATTAATTAATTTATGTTCACTTCGGCTCGAAGTCTGCTTTTATCATTCGGCTGATTGCTTCATTCTTATACGGGCGCTTCTGCGAGGAATTTCTGTCGAAATAATGTCTGCCCTAGATAAGACCGTTTGTTCATTATTTGTCCTAAAGGTGGCCATTGCCACATCTTCTCACCCCTCAGGAATCGGCTTTCGCACTCTGCTTAAACGATCTAGTGCAACAGCTCGTGGTCCATCGGGCATGTTAACGAAAACTGTATTGTGCTCTGCGTCCACCCTCTCCACGCGATACGGCCCATCATTGACAGCCTGTAGTGCCATGGGCTCGACCTTCGCTACCATTACATAGTCGCCGACCTTTAGGCGAGTGCGTGTCGGTTGCCTTGTTTAGCCTTGTCGCTGTGTGGCGCCTACATATTCAGTTAACTGTTTTAGTCGTTCCTGAATATCCGCTATGGTGCAGCGCTCATGGGATCCTTGGATTACAGGTTCACCTGGGAGTCTTATGTGTCCTCCATAGACCATGGTCGTTGGAGCGAATCCTGTAGCTGTTGATACTGTAAAGCGCATGGCCCGCTCGATCAAATGTAATTTGTCTCTCCACGTTCCCGGGCTCTCGTGGCACCAACATCGCAGTACCTCTTTCATCATCCTATGTGCGCGCTCAGCCGACGCATTGGTTTGCGGGTGATAAGTGGCTGTGCGGGAATGCTTTATGTCAAGGTCTTTGCACCACTGATTAAATTCTTTCGACTCAAACTGTGCGCTTTGATCGGTAACAATAACTTGTGGTGCACCGAATCGACTGAGCCATCGCTCTTCTAAGCACGTTATAATCTTTTCTGCTGTGATCTTCTTCAGTGGTACAAACTCGACCCATCGGGTAAACTTATCGACCATGGAAAACACATAGAACGCGCCGCCGCGAGCTACCGGCAGTGGACCTACCAGGTCGACATGCAGAAACTCGTTCCGTGCCGTGGTATTGAAAGCAATCGGCGTGACTTTTTCTCGTTTTTGTGGTTTACAACGTTGGCATGTAGTGCACTGTTGACAATAGCTACGAATTTCTTTGGATATGCCAGGCCAATACAATCGTGACTGCAATGTCTCAATGAGCCGCCCAGCGCCGGGATGTCCCAACGTTTCATGCCAAAAGGCCATTAATTCTGTTCTTATAGATTCTGGCACAAACCATTGCACTGTTTGTCCTTTTTTCCGCACCAACAGGCTGTTCTGTAGACTCAACGTTTTATATGGTGCAGACACCGCTGTGTCGTTTTTCAATTGATTGACTATTTCCTGACATGTAGCGTCTCTTCCCTGTTCTTCAGAGACTTTTATAAGCGGCGAAACCCGCACAGCGGAAATTCTGCTGAGCGCATCGGCTGCCGCATTCTCGATTCCTGCTCTATGATGAATTGATATATCATACTCTTCTACTTCTTCAATGGCTCGATGTACTCGTTTCTTCTCAATGCATAGTGATCTCCAATGCACTAGCACTTTGTGGTCGGTAAAGACGTCCACATGTCCCCCGATGACAAAATATCTAAACTTCCGTAGCGCCCATTGTACGGCAAGTAATTCTTTTTCTGTGACTCAATATTTTCCGCCTTAGTGAGTGTGCGACTTATATATTGCGCAGGACGTCCGTCAGCTTGTAACACCGCTCCTATACCAATATCTGACGCGTCTGTAACAATTGACATATTACCTACCGGGAAAGTCAAAATAGTTGCCTCTATTAATATCTGCTTGCATTGCACAAACGCTTGTTGAGCCTCCTCCGTCCAACGAAATGGTATCTTGGCACTAGTTAACTGAGATAAGGGTTGTTGCGTAACCGCGATCCCTGCGAGGTATGGTCTATAGAAATTCAAAATACCAATAAACCGGCGCAATTGTTTTCTAGTAGTAGGCCCCGGATAATCCCTGATAGGTTGTATATTCGAATCTAACGGCATGCATCCGTCCGCTGAGACTAAGTGCCCCAAGAACCGCACTTCTCGACCTATCTGAACCTTTTCTGGATTAAAATGTAATCGCCATTCTACAGCTTTGGCCAACATCTTCTGCAGCCTAACACGTAATTCGTGTTCAGTAGTGGCCCATAGAATAACATTGTCTACGTAAGCTGTTGTACAAGTTAAGTCAGACACGAACTAGTCCATCATTCTTTGGAACACTTTCGGTGCGTTTTTAAGGCCAAATTGTACCCGGGTGAATTGGAAATTACCTTGGGGTACTTGTACCGCTAACTTCCATCGGTCTACAGACCGCACGCCTATTTGCCAAAATCCCTGTTTTAGATCAAGCACGGCGAACCATTTGCCTCCCGCTAGCTGTAAGAACAGATCACGCAGAGCGGCATGGGATACGGGTCCGGTTTAGTTACTGAGTTCAATTGCCTAAAATCAGCCGCCGGTCGGAGCGAATCATCCTTTTTCCTAACATAAACCATCGGAGCACGAAAAACAGATGATGACGGTTCAAGAACGCCGGCTTCTATCATTTCTTGGGTTGCTTGAGTCGCTGCTGCTAATTTCTTTGGAGGAGCACCATATACTTTTGGTGGTTCGTAACCTTCATTTAGTTCTAGCCATAGCTTAAACTGGTCTACCGTCGGCCCTGGACATTCGCTGCAATCAGGCAGTTGGAATATAATGTTATATTGGTTTTGAAGATTATTCCACCACCCAGGCAGACAACTGGTCTCCTCCTGCATCTTAGGGGTACATATAGACTTTATTGAACTTATTCCCCCAGGCCGCGATAGGCATACACGTTTATTTTGACAGTCTATCGTCTTAACCCATTTTCTAATGAAATCAAGTCCTAATAAGGGCGTTTGCGTATTCGAAACAACAAAAGACATATGATAGACATTTTCATTTATTAACAACTTCGTGTCCCACTCGCCCATAGCCACCATCGATGCGCCCGATGCCTGACATAAACTTGCTCTCGTCGGTTTTACATTGTTCAATGGCTAAGTCAATGGTAATACCGACAAATCAGCTCCAGTATCCAATTGCATTATTACTGGCTGTCCGTTGAAGAGTTCTAAAAATTTAACTTTAATGAAAATTCTTACAATTGGCAATGTTTCCCACACTTCCTTTTCTTCAAAGGCCATCTGGTTCGGACCACTTTTTTGTTTGTTCTGCTGGTCTTCATTCGATCTACCCGTCGGAGCCACCAAAGGATTAATATTTGTGCCCTGCTCTCTCCCACCTTTATTTGTGAGATTGTGAACCCTGTTACCCCACTGCACTGGCCGTTCTCGAGGAGCAGTACATGGGTTTTGCTGACGCTTATACGCCGTATTCGCTGGAGTCCTTATATACTGACTTTGCTTCCAGGCCACTGACTGTTGCCTTCTGTCGCGGAATTGATTATTATGCCGCAAAGAATTCCAGTACGGTATGTCGCTCCTCCAGATGTTGTAACTGGACCCATGCGTGGAGATGCAGCTGCCACTTTGTTTGTCATTATGACCGAACTTTGAAGAGCCTGAAGTCTCTCTTCAAGGCCTCCCTGGGCGCTGAATATTTCACCGTATCTGGTAGGATCCAGCAGCATGAACATGATGGCCTCATGTGGTTGCAAGCCGGGTAAAGACTCGGTAGGCTACGAGAACCACCGCTTGATACGTGCCATGGTATCCATGGGCATCTCACCCATTAATGGTTTCAGGCTGTATAATTCTAAGAAAACTTCCTGAGGCCTAGCACGGAAATGATCCAACACGCGTCTTTTGTATTCTTCATACGTGAGGTCAACCGGCAATTCCAATTGGACTGCTACTGTCCGGTCCACTAATTCCTGGACAGCCACACGCACAATAGGTGCTTCCAATGTAAATTCTTGGGCTCGAACTGATGCTTCAAATTTTTCGAACCACATCTAGTGGTGCCAGCATCGGCTTAAACTCTGATGACGGTCTGAAATAACTTGTCGATTCGGCTGAAAACGCCGGCATATTTCCTCCTGATTCCTCTTCGGCGCGGTCGCCATTGTTATGTCCACCTATGTTGGATGGTCCACGTACATGTATGTCGTCTGTGTTTATTATTAGCGTATCGTCCAGACGAGACTTAATTATGCCTAATTCTGCAGTTAAATTATTCATTTGAGAAGTCAATGCTTGAATCAACGTTTCCAACCCATCAGAAGCCATTTTAAATGTACCACACATGCTTTATTTTTACTCAATTATATATAGAATTTGCTCGCACAACGAGCATCGATTTAATAAAACAAATTTACACATATTATTTAATTTATGTTCACTTCGGCTCGAAGTCTGCTTTTATCATTGGGCTGACTGCTTCATTCTTATATGGGCGCTTCTGCGAGGAATTTCTGTTGAAATAATGTCTGCTCTAGATAAGACCCTTTGTTCATTATTTGTCTTAAAGGTATATTACACAAACAGAACATACAATAAAGTGGATAAAGGCCATTTATTTCGTGAATACTAATCATCTCTTATACAATCATACATATTTATACATTTTGGGTTTTCAATTGATTATGCTAGTGGTAACAAATCTGACTCGTTTTTACTGCTGTTTCTTGTTTTGGCTAGTTGGTGAGTGTGTATGCGTTTGTGTTTGTGTGTATGCGTGTTTGCATGTAAAGGTCATTCTCGCAGTATTGCAAAGTGATGTCTGAGATCTGGTCATTATTGTTTTGATAGCTTGAGAATTAACCATTTGTGCACATTGTTCACTGTTACACACACACACACACACACACATATATATATATATATATATATATATATATATATATATATATATATATATGTATTCATTTAACTCTTCCTGTGTGCAAAAACAAAAGAAATTATCAGATATAAGGAATATTTCTTTCTCATGGTCTTCTCAAATATCTACTAATGAACATATCTTTATACATAAATTGGAAAGCAAAACAAGATAGAAACATGTGAACATAGAGAGAGTGTGAAAAACAGAAACCAATCAAATTGCGTGCGTCATATCCAGTTCAAGTTCAATGCTTGTACGTGCTTCTTGTGCTTACATAAATCCGGCTGCAATTTGTTTATCCATACGGCTTCGTATGTGGCTAGCTCCCTTTTGTTTTTGCATTTAGTAATTACTTTGAATGCTACGTCTGGAGAACATACGTGCGATGTTTCGATGATGTGTTGCGCAATAGCAGACGTGTATTCACCATTTGATTTAAAACAGGCGTTCAAGTTGCAATGTTCTCTCATTCGAGTAATTAACCGTCTGGTCGATCGGCCTACGTAAGTTGATCGACAACTTGCGCATGTATATTGGTAAATAATATTTTATATTGACATTAACGGCTGTTTCTCTTTGATTGCTGGTAAAGGCAAGTGTGTTACCCTAAATAACACTCGTAGTTTGGCTGCATTAAATGTGCGTGTCAATGCTGCTTCAACTTTCTTTTGTGCCATTCGGGAAACTGCATCCCCCTTAAATGGGATGTTCAGGTAGACTGTTTTCTTTTCTGGCCCATAATACGTCTGTTTCTGGTTAACTCCCCTTTTAATAATTGATTCAATTAATTGTCTGGGATAGCCATTAGACATTAAATCGTTAATTGCTTCATTATATTCATTTTCTTAGAATCTTGACTAACCAACCTGTCAATTCTTGAAAAGCAACCACGAACTGTTGATAATTTATATTGAAATGGCACAAAACTGCTGTAATGCAAATACTGTGCAGACCATGTTGGTTTATGGTAAATTGTTCTGTTTAATTTACCATTAGTTTCTTTCTTTAATAGTACATCTAGGAAAGGCAGACAGTCATCTTTCTCGTGCTCTGACGTGAAACCGATATTCTTATGTGCTTCGTTGAAACTTTGAAGCAATGTTCGAGATTGCGATCTGTTCTTAAGTGCAAGAAATATATCATCCACGTACCGTATATATTGAGCACATTTACTTAAGTCACTCTTTAATGATGTATTTTCTAGGTGCCTTAGAAAAATCTCAGCCAACACTGGAGATAAGGGGCTTCCCATTGCGACACCATCAGTCTGTTTGTAGAGTGAAAGTCAATTTTATAACTCGTGCTGATGTTATACTTCACTCGACAATTGTAGAGGCTCTGTCCTTTTTAACTAATGAGAGCCCCAAATTCATATCAGTTTTATTGCAACTGTAGGAGACTGAACGTGTGACCTAATAAGAGATCCGACACTAAAAACAGAATAGTTAAATTACCTTTTCCTGAGCTTTCCCAATATTTCACAATTAAGAAAATGAACTCGTTGTATCACGTGTATATTTGTTGCTCGAAAATGATAAAATACAGAAAACGAATATTACGCAAAATTCGATAGAATAAATACTTGAAAGGATTAAAAAAAAGAATTTTCTCTAATTTAAACGAATGCTTTTTTTATAAATATACGTTTCAATCAGCCACGGTGGTTTAAATTTATCAATAAATTGTTATTTTATGTCTTTTCGTTGAAATGCCTTCTGCTACATGCACCACCTTCTCAAAAATGGAGTCTGGTTGTAGACGTAATACTTATGCTTGGACTGTCGTTGAAACCTTCTGGAACGAGTTGTGCATACTGGTGCCTCTGACGTCGACGTTTCGCGTTGTTCATCTGCCTCTTGCACTGCTAGTTCGTCTGACGCTTATAGAGCTCTGTAATCTTGTAACCTGTTTGAGCTTGATGTCGATGTCGTGGACAACGCGTCTTGTGGATACACCCGGGTTGATGTTATAGACTACGAGTTTGGTTTGCACACACCAGACTCGACAATGGAATAATGGTACTTTAGCTCATTTTGTCCTTTGGTCTCGTGATCAATCCAGTTAAACTGTAGAATGCAGCGATCCAAAGTCACACAATCATCCATGCTATTTAATTCTATGACGACATTTTTGTCTATCAATTTCTTGTTCTTATACGGTCCTTTTTCGGATGGTGTCCGGCGTTTCGTCGTATCTTCATTAGCTACATAAATGTACGACGCCGATCTCGAATTGGAGAACACAACGGCCCTGATTGTCATTTTTCTGGTCTTCGTGCAAGCGAAATAGCACATCTTATCTTTAGACGTTCATTCAAATAAATTTATGCAACTAGAAGCTCAGTAAAGACTTCTTGGACGTGTCTAGTAGAAGATCTTCAGGCAGATTTAATAGTTCTCCTTTTAAAATTGTTGCTATTAAAGTTCTTAATTGTGCTGTATGTCTGCTGCGCATGGAGAGCAATCCTGTAGAAAGATTGTGTACTCAGCTCGTACCACTAGTACACTGCAATTCAGATTTCAATTCACGATGCAGTCTCTCTACCGTCGTCCGATTTGCTCGAGAACTTTATGTGCTATTATGCAGTACATTTATTACCATGGTATTGAGATATTTTATGGAAAGCTTTGATAAAAATTTACTACTTCAATTACTAGTAACCCTTACCGGTACACCATAGCGGTACACCACATCGCGACACCAAAGTATGCAGGAAAGTGAACAGGACTTCTTGCGCTGTCGTAACCTTAAAAATCGGCACTTAAAATCGACAATTGAAACGATCCACCAGGCTTTTACCCAAGCCATAGACATTTGTAGTCCTACATATCTGTCAGTAATCAATCGAATGTTGGATTTTACTAATGGATGTCCAAGATCATGCAGTTATTCCATTATTTCGACGCGTGACTCCTACGACACACACATTCTGGATTGACTTTTGGAAGCTTCGCATCAGAAACACTTGCCACTAAAGGAGTTTGCGAGCATAGGTTGGTCATTTAGCCAATATCAACGTGAAGGTATCCAAACCCTGCGTTTCCATGATTTGTTTGACTTAAATGTCAGACGAATCTTCCCAAGTATTCATCGGACCTTTGAGAACCACTCCAACGTCCGCTTCATTCAGTTGCTAAGTGCATCTGCTACCATCTTTTCTTAACAAGAAATATGAGAGACAGTAAAGTCAAACTCGGCTAGCCGAGTAAACTGAGAATTCACTCTTTGAGAGTAATTAAGTCTCGCGTTTTAACCAAGTGGTCTGTCAAAAACTTGAATTGATCTGCGTCTATGTTTTGTACGAGATGTTGTACAGCAGCATACACAGAAAGCAGAACTTTACCAAAAGTATCACACCGTTTTTTTCGTTCCTGTAGGTTTCAGCTGTAAAACAGAATTTGCCTTAATACACCACTGTCTCTTTTCAGTAGCACTGTCCTAATTGCAACATCTGAGATATCTTTAACTAGCTGAAATGACTTGTTGAAGTCTACAGGTGCTAGGTTGATTATTTCATTTACCATTTCTTTAGCCCTACGGAATTCTTCTGTCTTCCTGGTTTTAGGTGGTAGACTAGGACTTCGTGATTGTGTTTTTTACACGTTTGAGATGGCATGCTAAAGATCCGAGATTTGGAATGACTCGTCGGTTATAGGTGATAAAGTTCAATAGCCTACACCATCGTCATAAAGTCCGCGGCTCTGACACGTCCTTGATTGCTTTAATCTTATCTCACATAGTTTAAATACCCTCCTTGGAAGGTGTATGTCCATTGTATTTGATGCAAAACCATCCAATTTTGCTCTGATTGATCAAAATCGCTTCCGAGTGCTTGCGGTGTGTCCCACGCGATTGAATAAAATTTATTATATCGTTTATATACAGCCTCGTAACTAGCAAATTCTGGGTGACTTCATTAGCCAAACGCTGGAATGTCTGTCTTGCTTTTGACAAACAAAAAATCACTTGACGAATTTCATGTAATTCCTCGCCTGAAAATCTGACTGTGGTGAGTGGTATAGATCTTTCGCGCAACAGAATACACTGGTTAGGGTTAGGTTAAGAGTCCTCCTTAGCAAGTGAGCTTAATCGACGTTAGTTTCCACCTACCCTGTCTTGTCCCGTTTGCAACTACCACTATTGGGGAAGCAAAATTCGGATTTTAACCTCCTACAAATTCCCTCTTCACGCAGTTGGTCGAAATTCGGCAACAGCTGTCTGTTGTTTGTGTTGTGCCAAATGGTGGGCTTTGGACAAACTAGACGAAGAAGTCGCCAATTCTATGCGGTGCTACACTCCAGGTAGAGAATCATTTTGATTGGTAGTGAAACAACGAAATACTGCAAAGTGTTCCTAGATGACATCAGTGAATTTTTTTTTCGATGGAGAACGGGTTAAACATTTTGATCTAACCAACGGGGTTTCAGACTCAGTGTTTGTTAACGACCTCACGCCTTTTTCAAAGGTCCTGGTTTTGGGATCCAATGGCAGATTGACATTATTTAATTAATCCATCCGAAGGATATAGTACTTGAATTTGGTTACCATAAAATTATACTTGAACAAGGATTTGAGTCCTAAAGTTACCGACATTTAATTTATTCCCATAACAAATATCGTACTACCATTGGCTGCCAAGTAACTGCTAGTCAAATGTGGGGAAATCTGCTTCCACCACAGCTGACCTGACTATGCTTACTTGTCAATGTGATGAATTTATTGCTGGAATGCCCAGCAACGTTCTCAAGATTTTCGCTTCAGCAGAATCTTAACCTCTTACCAGCTGCCTTGGCTTTAGTACGCCTTTTATAGGAACATAAATTAAACTTTGCAATTCAAACACCTCTACTACTACTACTACTACTAGCGGGGATTTTATGCTGTTCACGGTGAAGAATTTCTCAGAACCCGTTTGGTGCTGTCTTTTAATCTAGGTCCACCTGCATAAAATTATAGACAGCCTTCTTCTTGGCACTAGGCACTCTGCCCATTTTAAAAATGTGCTTTACACCATCCGCGTAGCTCATCAAAACGATGGCGAGAAAAATCTCAATGCCTAAATTCGTTATTCTGAACCAAAGATTGTGATCCATCATCGTCCTTTCTTAAATTTGGCGTTTGAAATAGAAGACTTCTCTTCGAGAATTGCGAATCATTTCCTGTACAATCAAGAGATTTTTCGTTTTTCTCTGATTTGCTACACCATGATTAAATCATAGCATGTAACTGGGGTCCATTCAGTTTTTCGAAATCGTCTAACCCTCGGTGTTTACTTTGCAAATCAACATTCATAGTCTCAAAGGCATCTAATGTGTCTTTAAGCCTAGCTGGTAGCTTAACTGAAAAAATAGAATTCACACAAAAAAGGAAATCATGCACAATATATTAGAAGCTGAAATTGCACACAATTCGACATTATAAATACACGAAAGAATTATAATGTCTCAGAAAAATTCGCCGACATATTGACAACATGAAATTCAAATTTTAATTCAAACAAGAGAAATTTCTGTTGACCAATGACGTGCGACCTTGCGACTGCACGTGTATATAATCAAGATGAAATTATCAATTTTGCGCTGCTCGCAACTTGTGATTGCCGTCTATCTACACCAACTTCTGGACTTGCGTTTACCACGCTGCATCATCTCATCCCATAGTTTTCAGTCACGCGAAATCATCTTGTTGCTGCACAATCATTCATGTTGAATCGATCATCTATTAATCGGATTTCTACGTGTTCTAGTCAGCATGGTGTTGCCGCAGATCTTCAAGAAGACAATTCTGAGACTTCAAACAGTAAATCACCTCTCCTGTATCGACAACTCTAATTAATCCGATGCATTCACACACAGGAACACCAGCTAAAGAATCGGATCATACAGTACGTGTCTATAAGTACTTCAAGACACTGCAACAATACTTATCTTTCACGGCTTTCGCCGGTGAACGCATTATTGGGCCCTGTCAAGAGCCACATACAATAAATGTTCACAGATAACTCCCGTATTGTCTTCTTCTTGTAAAATCGAACGGCGGTTTACCTGCAGCCGGGGTGTTTTACAAATTGGCGCCCGCGCCGGGATATTGCAAACAGTACTGTTATTACAACTTGTTTTGATATTGCAAATCTTTGCGCAAAAATTTGAAGCAGAATAAATTTGTCTTTTATTTAATGATTTTGGTTATATATTCAAATCGGTGGTACCACATATAATATCAAGTTTTTCGGCACCGGATCATCCTGTTCTTTCAATCCTGTTAGTGAATATTTCTGTGAATATTTTCTGTGTTTAAATCACCCAAAACATTTCTCTACCACGTGCTTGCTTCACTATTTGCATTCAATTTTTGTCACACAGGGCACGTACGTTTAAACATTTTTCTTTATATATTTAAGAACCATTATGCATTTTAATGTCTTTTAAGACACTTCCGAACATCAATACCCTGAATTCTAATTTAGCTCAGTCTCCATCCACCGGTTTCCCATCTGATGATATTAGTCTAACTACTTTGGGCAGATGCATTTCAGATTTGAGTAAAATCATTAAATGAATCGTCGTAGACAGGACAAATGCTAATAAAACCAAGGATCATCACCGACAATCGAGACCACTTTGATCATTCAGTCGATATTCGCCACAAAATTGTTGCTATAATCACCAAAATTATTTATATAATTGTCGAAATTTCCTGTTTTGTTTGGAGAAAATACCAAACGGATGCCAGTTTCCTATCTTAGATGGTTTCAATTAACAACTAGACAACCGTTTCTGGTCTTCACGTACAAAGTTTGAAACGCTTACTGCTTCAGATTATGTTGACTCCTTTCGTCTACGCAGAATATGACACAAAGGCAACAAAACTGATAATGTCATTTGCAATAAACAAACTAATTGTCTACATTACCCGGCCAAATAACCAAATAAACATCTGCATCTTTTTTATTTCAAAACTGGAAAAGAAGTTATCGTGGACACAGGTTCAGTAGGTTCAGTTCTCGAAGGTGATTCCATGGCAGATATGTCTCCAGGCGTTCTATTTACAAAAGCTACAAGGAGCCCATTCCTCGTTATGGTTTTCCAGCATCGCACTCTCAACATAGGTTTACGAAGTTAATTTTCTCCAAACTTAATCGTCGCCAAGGTCTCACACAACATAATAGGCCTTGATTTCCTGTTGAAATATTGGCTCATTGTTGATCTTGCCAATCTAAAACCGTCATTGAGCCCTCCACCGGACTTCAGTAAAGTTTTCGCACACTTGCCTCCGAAGTCAACCCCAGTGCATCATTCAGCAAAGTTATCAGTATTTCTTTGAGAACACAAACCGCTGTTCGATCTCAGCAAGTCAGAGCTATGAGTCTCCAACACGATGCAACATATCGTCACAACAGGACAACAAATTTCACTCAAAAAGCGACCGCTAACCCCTGCTAAGCAGAAAGCTGCCCAGGAGGAATTTTCAATACAATTGGAAGAGGGAATCATCACACAATCGGAAAGCTCATGGGCATCACAACTGCACTTGGTCTTCAAATCAAACGGATCGTACAGAGCCGGTCGAGATTAGCGCAAGCTAAATTCTTTGACCAAATCCGATGCATATCACATTTCCAATATAAAAACCTTACAGGAAAAACTCAACGGTAACAATTACTTCTCAGGGATTCACCTCAGATAAGCCTAACATCACATCCCGGTAGCACCAGCGGATATTGAAAAGACTGCAGTCATCACTCCATTTGGCCTTTTTGAATATCTTTACATGCCTTTTGGACTGACGTGTGCTACACAGACTATTCAAAGATTCATAGACAACATACTTCGCGACGACTCTGCTTATTGTATGTCATATCTCGATGACATAATGGTATTCAGTCCAGACTTAGAATCTCATGCCAAGCATCTACGAAATGTCCTCTCACGCTTATCCAACCACGGACTCAAGATCAATTGTGACAAGACGCAGATTGCAACTACATCCGTGGACTTCTTAGGGCATCGTATCACGCCACAAGGTATTCAACCTTTGTCGTCAAAGGCGAATTCAATCAAGAATATCATGTCACCGAGGACTGTTAGCGAGTTGCAGAAAATTCTGGGAGCACTAAACTACGATCGCAAGTTCCTTCCGGGCCTTTCAAAACAACTTTATCCTTTGTGCAGGCACCTGCGGAATCGAAAAGGACTTAGCAAGAATTCCATCATTGCCTGGTCATCCGAAGACGAGGAATTACTTCGACTTGCCATCAACTCGTTAGCAAATGCCACAATGCTAACGCATCCAGATTTCGAAAAGCCATTTCTACTCACAACAGATGCTTCTGAATTCGCTATTGGAGCCACTTTGGAACAAGAGATCGACGGAGTTCGGAAACCTATCAGTTTCTACTCGCGTACTCTCCAACCAGTAGAAACGAGGTACGACACTTTCGGTCGAGAACTTCTCGCCATCCACGACGCAGTGCACCACTTCATCGGCATTATTGGCAGCAGCAGATTTGTCGATTTTACATATCATGCACTATTAGTTAGCTTACTACGAAACGCAAATTCAACTGTCGTAAAGTACCCTGCTAGGGTAGAAATAAAGCTGTCAGGTTTGAGCAAAGGGCAATTCGACATCTTTCATGTTAACAAGGAACAAAACATTATCGCAGACGCACTTTCCAGGCCAGAAGTCTCGTTACAACGACCTTCGATATTCTCAGTCGACTCCGTGACTCTCAGTGAACCACCCTTCGGAGAAAAGTTTACGACTCGATTCATTCAATTTCTCAGCCAGGAAGCAAGGTGAATGTCAAACCTCTTACAGATTTGTTCTGGGATCACAGGCTCAAGCAGAACGCTAAACAATGGGTCTCTGAGTGTGCTATTTGCCAGAAAAACAAGATCATACGGCACATTTGTTATAAGATGATACATTTCTCTACTAATTTACGCCTAGCCACCGTCAACATCGACATAGATCATCTGACAAAATTTCAAGATTTCAGCTACCTTTTTAACTATGATTCATAGCTTTATATTATGTTCTGCGGCATTATCTCTTAGTATCATTTTGCAGGTGATGTGATTAACAGTTTTATCTCTGCATGTATACCCCTTTATGGTGTTCCTAATGAGGTCATCACTTATAGTGCACTTTCTTCTTAACGGATCATTTCAAAACAACCTTGCGGTTTGTGGGATGCACCTTACGCCATACGACTGCCAGCCATTCGCAATCCAACGGTATGGTAGAAAGAATGCATAGGGAGCTCAAAGCTGCTTTAGCATCCTCGTCCATTAATGGCAACTGAGCCAATGCATTACCTTTATTATTTCTACTTGCCATGCGTTCCCGTACTCGTGAATCTATTAAAATGTGTGCGACACAACTCTTGTATGGCATGGATCTACGTCTGACTAGTCGACTCCCAAGTCTACTACCCGCACAGGATGACCCACAAAACGAGGCTTCCCGCCTCCAACGTCATTTCAGTAACATGTCCGAGAAATACGCCTCGTCCAGTATACGTTCATCCACAGCTCCACAGCTGCAAGAAAGTACTAGTTCGTAAAGACCCTGTTGTTGCACCACTCCAGACAAAGTATCGCGGTCTTTACCCGATTTTGCTCAGACAGCCGAAATACTTCATTATCATGCAAGGTACGAGACCTACATCGGTAAGTATAGACAGGTTGAAACCGTTTACCGAACCGCCTGATCCTGGCAACATACAGACTTCTAGAAGCGTCTCAGGAACTATCTGCCTACAATCTCAACCTAGCAATAGATTGCTTTGCATAATGCATAACTGATATATTTTCCATTAATTATTGGTTATTCTATGTGTCAATTGTTTTACTTTATGCGCACTACTTACGCCTTATGTCACGCGACGTGGCCTCTAGAGATCCACATGATTCATTTACTTTTCTCACATTCACTTGTCTCACGTGGTATAACCAGCTGTTCTTGGCTAACAATTGTGTGGCATTTTTTAACTGTTCTTCCGTATTATGCTATCTCTTCGGCAATGTTCGAGTAAACTTTCATCGTTATCAATAGATTTTCATGCATATATATTTTACAGTGTACTGTTACATCGTTTGGCTCACACCTAAACTCACAATGCCTATTTTGGTATGACCAGCTACTTAGAGCTAACGCCTTGTGTAGCAACACTACGTTGCTATCGACTTCGTATCATGATACAGATCACATTCAATGCATATCTCAACTTCATCAGTTGCACAGTGACAAGTCTACGAATATCATGACCACAACGTCGAGCAAACTCTGGTCGTATTCAAACACATTGACGGCGATACAGCCTGCCCATTTTTCAACTTATACCTGGCAACTTCAGCAGCAATCTACCTTGAAATCCTCACGCTGCGGCTCCCAAACCTTACACTGCTCTATTTGCCTCACGTGATACGACCGGTCACTACAGATAACAATTTTTGTAGCAATTCCTAGTGGTTATTTGGCATCATTTCATTATTGAAGCAAACAACGAGCATACTTCAGCCCAGCATTTACGATATATTGTTTTTAGCTATAGGCAGAATAATAACCAGTTGCTTAACTTGGTTGGAACTCTGCGCTACATTTCTTATCAAGCCTCGCCGAGAGGAATTATTTTTTCAGAGCGGAAAGTGATGTAACGGCTAAAGAACAATTTGCCGACATATTGCGTAAATAAAATTCAAATTTAATTTGCGCGGCACTAATTAATGCAAGCGAAATTTTCCGTTAATACATGGCGTGCGAGTTTTTGTATTCAAAACTATATAAGCACGTGCATTAACTATGCTTATTATTAACACGTTTGAATTCTCCTGCTGTGCAATACGCGTGCTTGCAGTCTCACGTCCAATTGACTGTTTACCTTTGCTGACTTCTGGACTGGCATAACGCTGTGTCACATAGTCACTGGGATTTCAGTTACGCTAATCCTGTTGCTGACCAATTGGCTTATGAATCGATCATCTAATTATTGGATCTCTACGTGTGCGAGCCACCACGGTGTTGCCGCAGATCTTCAACAAGACAATTGTAAGCCTTCACACAACGACTCCAACTCTGGTTTTGACGCCACAATGAAGAAACAGCAGCCAGTGAACCTTAGCCGGCCTCGAGTGCCTAGGAGTACTACTTAGACACTGCAACACAACAAACTATCTCGGTATTTGTAGCAATCGGCTCTGGGCCAAGGCAACTAACAGTACTGTATCTACATCCATGGCTTTAAACTTTTGCAATCGTTGCACGGCATTACTACGAGTCGTTTGTACTATTATAGAATAGAATAGAATACAATAGAATAGGAATGAAAAGAATGGAATAGAGTAGATTAGATTAGAATATAAAAGATTAGAATAGAAAAAGAATAGTATAGAATAGAATAGATTAGAAATGAATAGAATAGTATAGAATCGAATAGAATAGAATAGGAATAGAATAGAACAGAATAGAATAGAATAGAATAGGAATAGAATAGAATAGAACAGAATAGAGTAG
>JAQBSW010010183.1:0-25385 GCA_029291075.1 Eudiplozoon nipponicum
AGGGACATCCTTGTCGAACCCCAGTGCGCAGACTGAATTCATCCGATTCTTCTCCGTAAACACGTACTCTGGCTTTGGTGGCTGCATAGTAGGCCTTGATCAGATTGACGAGTTTTATGGGCATTCCGTCGAGCAGCATGATGTTCCATAGGGAGTCGCGATCAACAGAGTCAAAAGCAGCTCGGAAATCAATAAAACAAGCGACGGTTGGTTGTTGAAATTCGTTGCGATGTTCCAAAACTCGCCGTAATGTAAAGATCTGATCAACACAGCCTTTGCCTGGGCGGAACCCACCCTGATTGGGACGGGTACGGGCATGCCGCTCATTACAGAAGCGGTTCAATAGAATCGACGCCAACAGCTTGGATGCGGTGTTGAGAAGACTGATACCACGGTAGTTTTCGCACCTTGATCTATCACCCTTTTTGGGAAACGGTAGCAGGATTGACATTCCGAAGTCTGACGGGCATGCTTCCTGTTCCCAGATAGAAGAGAACAGTCGATGGATTGATGGCAGTAGTGTGCCTATACAGGCCTTGTAGATCTCCGTAGGTATTCCATCTTCACCGGGGGATTTCTTGTTCTTCATGCGCTGGATGGTCGTAGCGATCTCAGCCTCAGTTGGGGAAGAGCAGTCCACGTCGTATCTGGGTGTAGATGTTGTAGGTGGTTGCGGTGGGGAGCGGCCACTGTATGGTCGGTTCAATAACTGCGAAAAATGTTCAACCCATCTTGCGATTTTGCCATTGACTTCAGAAATCAAGTCTCCTGTTGCGCTGCGTAGAATTGTCTCTGCATTGCGCTTACCAGATGCTTTACGTAAAAGACGGAAGAGACCCCCGAAGTCACCGACGTTTGCAGCCGATTCCATGGCGGAAGCCATTTCATCCCAGTACTGCTTACGGTCGGCCCGAGCAGACCTCGTGGTTTCACGTCTCAGGTGGCGATAATTAGGCGCGTTATTCATCCGGGCATCTCTTGCTTTTTGTGACGCCCGTATCGTGCGTTCAGAGATCCAGTCTTTATGGTGACTTTTGATGGTTCCGAGCGTTTCTAGCGCAGCTTGCTGAGTAGAGAGTTTCAAGTTATTCCATTGATGCTCCACATTGGTTTTATCTACGGCATGAGTTCCACCGTCAGCGGAAGTCAACTTTGCAGTGATTGAGGCAGATAGTGCTGTACAACGGGATGGGTCCGTTAGGGTTGCAACATTCAAGCGTCTCGTAGGTTGACAGCGCCGTCGGGACTTGTGATGAAGCCTCAATTTGGCACGTACTAGAGTGTGGTCGGACCCTCCTCGGTTGCCAGTTTCAGCTCCTCGGTATGACCTGCAATCTTCGACAGAAGACATCCAACGCGACCGTACCAGAATGTAGTCGATCTGATTGGCTGTGTGACCATCGTTTGAATACCAGGTGAGCAAATGCTTCCGAGGGTGTTGGAAACGCGTATTGGTAACGCACATATGGTTGACATCTGCAAAGCTGATAAGTCGTGCTCCGTTCTCGCAGCGTTCACCTAGACCAAACTTTCCCAGTATGTGTCTGGTGGATGAGTCAGAAGGTCCTGTTCGTGCGTTCCAGTCACCAGCGACAAACAGTATGTCGCCTCTGGAAATTCCGTTGATAGTCTCTTGGAGTTCGTCGTAGAACTCATCTTTCACATCTGAATCAGCTGCGAGGGTTGGTGCGTAGATGGCTACCACTGTGATGTTGAAAGGTTTCCCTCTCAGTCGTACCGTTGCGATCCTCGGTGATACAGGATTCCAAGCCAGCATGGCTCTCTGCGCCGTAGGACCAAGTAGAATGGCTACACCGTGTTGTCCGGACCCGTCAACTGGTCCGCTGTGATGCATCCACCTCCTACACCATGACGTCGTTGTCAGTCCGTATGCGATTGTGTGTAGTCGGGCATAGGTTTGTCACCTGTTGGCGAACACGAATTGTGCTAAGTGTTTCAATTTTAACATTCCGCTTATGTTTCCAGCTAACGTTGCTACCGAGGCACTTACCGTCGATGGTTAGAACACAAGATTATGCATACTAGCATGTTGTTAAACGAAATTTTTCTCGTACGTTCTATCGCTGGCTCACGCCGCACCATCTTACTACTAATTATTAAACACGGGTAGTTAACAGTCTTTCGGAATCAAACGTTAATATAGTCAAGTGGAAAGATCTGGTTTATTCTACATTATAGGTATGCTCTCTTCAAAAACGTAATGATGACGAGCTATTTATTTCTGTTTATCTATGCATATATGACTTTTGCGTTGTTATTGGTATCGGATATTAGACGTGTGCTTGGTTAATAATTTGTTGTGTGTTTGATTACCACCGTCAGTTCTTTATGCCACTACTGAATTTTATAAAATGTTTGATACCTTGCGGTAATGGATAGATTGCAATATTTCGGTTTTACTAAAAAAATATGGACCTAATTCCTGTCTTAATACACATAGCATATATATATATATATATATATATATATATATATGTATTATTATTGTTTGTTGTTGCGTATTCGTCAGTATAAACTAAACATTCATCAGGTAGCAAAGAAAATTCATTCAGTAGACCGATTCCATTCTTATTAAGAGCTCTTCAAGTACTGTGCAGAGTTTTTCTGGTTGGTTCTACGGACACATTGATTTTGGAGTCTGAAATTCTATTCATTGCACTTAGGTGCTGCATTCGTCCGTATATATATATATATATATATATATATATATATATATATATATATATATATATATATATATATATATGGAAACGAAATTAATTGCAATTCAAACAAATTTTAACCTCTTTATTCCACTTACTTTATTCAATGTTGCCGATGCTAATTTCGCATTGCCTCATTTTTTTAATTTCAACTGCCGCGATTCCAGATTTCCAACAAGTGCTACCATTGCCTTCACATTATGAGACAACTCATGGAAGCGTGAATTCGCGAGATCATGATAGACGTTCCTGTTCATTCGTAATGTCTAGATGTTCCTCAGAGGTGGGCCTTGATGCTGGATTGCCTCAGCAGTTTGGCACAGTGACTAGTGAATTTGGAATGCCTTTAAATTTTTGTGTGAATTCATTCAAACGGAATAACCTCAGAGATGCATCAGAAACAGTGGATAATAAAGTCGACGAGGTAAGTATAATGGGTTGTTAAATATTGTTCACTTCACCCGTCTATGATTTTGCGTAACTCGAATTGGCCTGCCAAATCATCCGAATATTTGAAGATATTAAATATACTCTTGCGTTGCTCTACTACGCATAATTGACTTATACCACAGGAGATGTAGGCCAGACATCTCCTGGAGGGATACTATTATTCGCGATAGGGGTCACTTAATCATGCCGCAGTAGTCTTGCACAAGTCAAGAGACAATTATATGAGCGAAAATCTTTGCGGGTTTGGCGGTATGCGGAATGGCCTGTTTAATCCTGCCTTATTGATCTAGATTTCAGTTTATGTGATATAATTTTTACTCCATACTGAAAGAATGTATATAATCAAATCCTGTCATTGTACTTTAATTCAATAACACTTCATCGGGTGGCAGGTTGTCTGGTCTATAAAATGCCGTAGATGACCAGTTAGATCTTAAGGCTAAAAGTGATTTCGTATATGATCCACTTAAAGAGAAGATTAATAAAAGGCATAAGATAATATATAACTTAACATTTATTTCAATGCACAGCTTATGCAGCGTTGTGGATGAGTTACAATACCGAAGCAAATTCCCTCTAGTTCAGGCTCTGATCGCTGACACCATGGCAGGTTATTCATTACCCAATACGAGCAAAGCCGTTCTACTTTTATTTCCTTCTTATGTTATCGTTAGTTTATATAAATAACTTATAATGTATAACATTATATATATATATATATATATATATATATATATATATATATATATATATATATATATATATATATATATGAATTAATATTTTGTGTGCAGTGGTAAAATTAGATTGTATTTTTATATTAATCTAGCATTGCTTTTAACCAGCTAAACTACATCGCAGCACTATTCTTGGCTCCTTTCAATATCAGTATCTTTTCCCAATACGTTAGTTCTTCGGTTAACCATTTATTGATTGCGCTGTTGACGATTGCCATTATTTGTTTAAATGAGGCTTGCAGAAGTCAGCTCGTCATCGTGTTCATTGCCAAACTTGTATTGCAATCCTTATAAAATACCATTTCGTTGTTGTTTGGCAGGATGGGTTCTGGAACTAGAGTCTGTAACTAGCAAGCGTGATGCCACAATTTCGACGCCTACTGGCAATTTAAGGACGTTGACATTCGTCCTGTTTTTCCACATTCCTCACCCAAATATATATTGGATAAATGGCGTAATACTGGCTCCTACTGATGAGTCGTGCTGTCTTTAATTTATCCTTATGGTCACAACTGAGCTAATTTTTTACTAGATGCGCAACACTTAATACAAAATTGCATGTACTTTAGCTCTCCGCCACAAATTGTATCTAGCTGTTATAGATTTGTCATTTTATTCCGGTTAGTGTTGATTGCATTACTAGTAATGGACTATTGAAAAAATCCCATATTAAATGTGGTTTCTATTTTAATGTGGTCAGATAGATATGTTTATGCCTTTGTTTAATTTGTGTATTTCGTCACGTTTTAACATATTTGTCAGGGTCCTATACCCAATTCAGATGTTCTGCGACTGTGCTCTAAAACGAAAACAACGTATTCTTGTTCGAGCGCCTCCTTGCTTGATCTTACTGCTACAGCCAAACTTAATTCGGCCTCGCAACCTGCTTCGCTAAGTCGCTGTTCTGGTTGCCACTCTGCATCATGTAAATTTTGTTGGTCATCCTCATCTTCGTCAAAACCGACAACAACGATAAGTAAGGTAATTGAACCCAGCTATTCTTTTTCAGAGAAACAGAAAGGGCGCCATTCATCTGACGCCTATCCTACGTCTTATGGATCTTCGTGCACGTCGGCTCTACCATTGAACTGCTGGAGTATTCAGAATACAGAAGATAAGCACATGCCATCGCACAGTGTGAGGGACATTGCGGTTTTAAAACCAACCCATGAAAATGAATCTGTCAACATACCTCCCCTTATGACTGCTTTGGCGGCAGGAACACCATCAAGTAGTGAAGCAGCTGATGTGGAGAAAGCGTACAAACAGCTGACAAAACCTGATCTGACCTTGGCGAATTCGAATAAGTCTAGTTTTTTGTCGAAAAGGATGGTTCACACAAAGCAGGTAGGCCTAAACGTCTCGTCTTCGTATGTGAACTTGTGAAATGTTAATGATTAAAATCTAAAACAAAAATGCGCAACATGGCGCATTCACATTTTTTCATTGGATAAGACTAAGAAATATTTTATTCTGCATGTGGTTAACTTAAAATAAACATTAATAATATGTTTTTTGCCATCCTATTTCATGGGAATCCTTGAGTTTAAGTTAATTTGGTAGATAAAATGTATTAAGCGACCCTACCTGTCCTGAGCACACCAGACTTTGTTTCCTTTGCTACTCCTAGAATAGTAAGTTTAGAGACGACTTATTTGGTCACAACTCGGAGCTCTACTGTTGCTCCCTTTGTGGAAAACAGTATTGCCTTTCGCGTGCACATTGGTATGCAATGCATGATTTAGTTCCATTTCCTATTAAACAAATTATTTGATTCAATCAATCGAATTATGTAGATCTTTTAGATTCCGCCAATGTGTATCATAGGTCTAATCAGGGTACGCTAGTTATAAGGAGTGCTCGGAGTAAGGTGCATGACAATATTATGAATTTAGGTCCGCATCAGGATTATTGTCATTATTTTAAGCATCGTGGTATCTAGTGAAAGGCGTTTACGTTTTTTTTTCTGGCCTACACTTGATTTTGCAATAGAGCTGCAATTCTTCAATTGTTTGTATACACAATATTGGTCATTCATCTGTATTAATGAAGCTAGGAAACACGGACTGTCTTGTTTATTGAATAATAAAATATAGCTACTAATATTTAATTAATTAGGTAATAACTTATATAAATATATATGGCACTGACTGACATGTTTACTAAGTTCTTTAAGAAGATATTTCATATTTTATTTGTTAACTAATATGTCATTAATAATTAAAACATTGAGCGCAAATAAATTATTGAATTTAAGCTTGAGGTAGAAAATTTGGATTGGAGTATCATAGTTCAATCATAATGAAACTTTCAAGAAACTTAGACCATTAGATGTTTAATGTACGCGGTGGTAGGATTATTATGGCACACAGGAATATTGCAGTAATTAATACTATAGTGCGCATGCTGTGAACGATCCTTGTTTATTGAGAATTCCTGACTTCAAAAGTTATAACCATGAGCTTTCTAAACAGGCACCTTTTATTGATGGTCACGTATCTACAGGCGCGCTAGCTGCGCAACGATTTTAGAAGGCCATACGCATCCCGCCAGACATGGTACCGATACAGCTCTGGTAGATAAGGGAACCTCAGAAAAGATAAGCGAGTTGTCGTTTGGCTGCACAATATTATTCACGATATCAGTCGCTTGATCAATCTGCACTATATCCTCCGCTACCACAAAGCAGTTGAATCTATGAAAATCTGTAAGGATTTAACAATAACCTGCGGTAACGTTTAATTAATTCTGACTTATGTGCATAGCATATCCTGTAACCCACTGTATTAGATGACTTAGATCTCCCTTTGTGTATGTTTTCATTCACACATGCATGCTCATTCATTTTCGTTAGAAAACTGGACGGAAAACGGTAACGAGATGTGTTTGGATAAGGTTCTATCATTTGCACACATCGCATACATTTCAACCTCGACGCTCGTACATGCTTTTACTGCTGACATGAATCAGGCTGTAACTTGTTATGCCACAGCGCTTCAGATATTGATAACTGTTTTCTGTCTTTGTGTTTAGCAAATACCTTAAGACATTTTCTAGTTTATGTGCGTGCTACATATCAAATAAATTGTCTTATTTTCTGTTTCTGCACCAATCTGTTTCTTTTAATTCACCTTTAAACACGGCCCACTCAATTGCTCAGGATAGACTTTAGGCATTAACATTTTCTTAGTCTAAGTGATTCTGTAATCAGCGAATTCTAACTAACACCTTTGTTTATTAAAAATAGTTGTAACAGTTGCTAATTTAATCTGCTTTAAATGACAAGGTATCTTTTTGGAAGTTCAGGTTCCTTGGATGTTATGTCGCAATTTTTTATGTGGAAGCTCATTTGCGTTGCGTTGACGTTTTGGCTCCAGAAGTGATCTTCCCCATTGGCAGACCATCCATACAAAAACGAATATTTCTATTGTAAATAAAATGAGTTTCTTTAGTGCATAAAATTGTTTGCATGGAATTTAATCGGGGACTCAAGATTATTTTCTTTTGGCCTTCCGCCTGAACTATCATGCCAATAGTTTTATTAATGTAAACATCTATTAACGAAGTTTGCGTATGGATGCGTTATCCGAATCATGGTACGAATTACTGACCACTGTTGACATCGGTATTATTGCGTGTATGGCTAGTCCGTACGTCATTAATTAAGTTAATCCAACCGGTCTCCCCTTAGTGCTACTACTTTTTTTTAGTAATTCTACACCAGTTTAGATTTAAATTTCATTTATCTTCCCAACTTTTTCTATTTTATTTTATGCGCCTTCTGTACGGATAATCTTTTTTTTATTAATCTTAAGTTTCTTCATCTCTCCATTTCTTTCCTATGAATCTAAAGTACTCATTTTAACTGTGTCCGTTTCTGTTCTTGCATTCGTCTGCTTAGTTTTGCTGTTTTCAACAACGATTACAGGTTAGCCAATACAAAATTATTTTAATAGTATGTAAAACTGTAGACGCGCTTTTACCAGCAATAATAAGGAAAACAGTCGTTATTATCTATCTCAAATATATTTTATCGGTATAAATGTGTAAGTTGTCGGCCAACTTTCGTCAATTGATCGACCTGGCGATTTACAACTACAGTCTAACAGTCTTGCAGTTTAAACGTGTATGTCTATTCTAAAGGTGAAAATACGTCTACTATTGCGCAAAGTATTGGTTTAACGTCATATACAAGATTCTAGCCAAATGCAAAAAAGTATCGATTTTGGCAATATGTGAAGCACTGTAGATTGACTAAGTTTTGCCAGATTTATGCTATCAGGAAAAGGACTTTTTGTGTGATCAGATTGAATTCGTTGCAACACATGTAAATTATTTGCGTTTTCATTTTTCATAGACCTTATTTCATTTTTTGGCTTTGTTTGCTTTACAATGATACATAAATATGTTAACTTGTAAATGAGTGAAATAAAAATGAGAAAAATCTGACAATATTTATTTCTATCTCTACTCATGTAAGAGGTGATATCATTTTATTTTGTTTTTATCCTCTGTTTAGAAATGTGGACACTGGGCAGATGCGCATATTCGTATTGCATGGCACACACTTTACCACAGACTACGACTGCTTGCCGAATCAGTGTCGCATGATACAACTTCGTCCAATTCAGCAACAGCATGTAACACGTCTTCTGGCTTACTGTCTGCATCAGAACAAAATGCAAACTCTATGGAGACGGCATCGAGTTATCGCATAAGCGGCACTCATTCCTCGGTTGATACTTCCGCTAAAACGCAACGTGTGTTAGTTGATTGGAAATTGCTGAACGTAGCTAGAGACAATAATTTAATTGATAGGCTGACAGTTCGACCAATAGGAATAACTCAGAATGAAGAAGTGATCCACGCACCGGATGGTGCATTATTGACGTCAAGGTTACCACAACTGTTGCAATTAAATCTCAAGTTAGTTTGGTTGTAATGCATGCATGCTAGCATATACTTTGTGCCTACTATCAGATTTGTTTGCAATTTTTATGAACATCGTAATGTATTTCAATATTAATTCATGGGACAGTTTACTACTGACGTAATAGTAGTCTTCCCATATGGTGAACTCCGCCACACTCTAGAGATTCTCAGTTGCTATCGTGATTGAGGAGATTACTCAATTACGTTCGATTCTGTGTTACGCAGGATGTTGTGGCGAACTATTTTCAATAGCATTATCTTGACCGAAGTCTTATTTTTTATTCATTTTATGGCTTATTAACCTATATATATATAAGGGTCTATCTGGACCATTTGCGTTTGGTTTCTCCGTACACCAAGGATATATCATTCCTCCCATTTTAAAAATTATTTTGTCAATTCAATCTGCTGACATCTACGCAAAACTACCTGAAGTGGAGGTAGGTGGTGTTTGTCGGCTTGCTAATGCCGAGAACACTAGAAAATCTGTTCTGATTATATTAAATGAAGTCGAGCTTCTCTGACCCAATAACTGCGCCAGAGTAATGTTCATCGAATCTAGTCCATGTCTTCGATATATATTAAATTTCCGTCTTACTGTCTCCATAGCAATACTCAAGACAGTGTGTGAGAGCTTTTGTGTGCTTCCAAATAAACTGAATGTGATGCTCCAAATTGGTAAAATCGTGGAGCTTGTCATTTGTTTCGATATTTTCATTCATAATTATAAAAATTTCATCAGCATACTTCTGATTTGTATGCCATAGTTTTGAATAAATCTTTGTAGTTTTGCATATATATGTGTGGCGAAAGCTGCAAACAGTCAATGCTCGTGACTGCATAGAAGTTTTGCAGCCTACATTTCCAGTCAAGTACAATGAATGTGAGAGCCGCATACCTAATTATTCTTTCCATATATATGCAATGTGGATCGATCCTAGCTAGTCAGTTTGCCGTCGTACTCTGATGATCATGGATGGTTGAAACGAGTCAGTGCGTGAGACTGGCTGTAGTTTTGCGATTTTGTTCGAAGACTGGTTAAATAAAATGTGATTGGTGTTTATTTCAAGCTCACAAACTTGATTTAAAGAATTGTTACCACCACCCGCGCAATCAATTAATGTTTAATTGTATTGATTTTTTCTAGAACATAATCTGCCGCCAAGATCTGGTGCTCTTGCTATTATTCCATCCTTATCCTTTTAACACTGCTTACTTTATACTACAAAATATCTTGAAACTTGGCATAATTTCTGATAGAGAATTCCCAATATTACCAGAAAAGTACCTGCTCCCTTTGCCGGTTTTGTTTAGCTACTGCTTGTCGGTTGTCAGACCGGAACTTATGCGGCTAAATGCCAGTGATATTACCATTCGATACAATTAGCATAGGCAATACGAAAAATGAGAACGAGCTTATTTTTCACAGCAGACTATCAATTATGTCGTAGAAATCTCATCATTAATTAACTTGCCACTGTGTTAACTGTGCTAGTTCGTTGTAGTAGCAAATATGATTTTTGTGATGTTCCGTACTTTTAAATAACGTAAACTTAGGATCTGCGTATATGAATAGATTGTTTGGCAGATAGGGAATAACGATTATTTAAACAAACTCAGACGCGCCGTTTGGTGATGTAATCCAATAGAAATTCAGATTAACATTTTAGACAAAGTGACTGAAAAATTTCTGTTTTGAATGCTCAAGAATTGTTTCATATATTTGGATGCGGAGTACTAACATCTGCATTTATGTATTATGAATATATATATATATATATATATATATATATATATATATATGTTTCTGTGTGTGCAATACAGTTGGTTAAATGTAAACAGAAATCTTACTTTTGTCAATTACAGTAACTGTAAATAGACGCGTCTGAACGAGATAGTTTATTCGCATTAGAACAGTTGTTTCCTTATTTCGGAGACATTGTGTGATATCTATGGAAAATGGAACCACAAAATGTATCACAACACATCGAGTAAATTGAAATTATATTCAGACTTGTAATCGACAAACCAACAATACTCAAATAAGCTTAGGTTAAAAGACTGTTCCAAATTCATTTTCTTTTGGATCAGGCAGTGTAGAACCGTTGTACCGGGCGATTTCCGACAGGCATGCGTGTTTAAGCAGTAGTCGAGAAAACTTCATATAAATACTTTAATAATGCAACTCAAAAGCCAACTCACTAAACATAATATTTACCACATTAGTAGAGGATAACAACACATTATTTGTGCGGTAGGTTATATTCCCTCAGAATAGAAGATAACAACCATTCCCAACATCTATTACTACAGCATAACAGGCACCTAGTTATGTATGCCGATTAAGATCTGAACGCACATGCTCATGAGATTCTGCAATTTTTATATGCTTCGTATCATTCTGGTTTTATGTGAACTAACTTGACATTGGTATAGGGCGCGACACCGGCTTTTACTGATGAGTCACTAGTAAGCACAAAACGAATGTGCACATGAGACTATGCCTTCCGTTCATGCCGACTTTGGTGTGTCCTTCTGGTTCTATTTAAACCAATTTATTCAACTAATATCCAATTGAATATATATTAGTTCTCCGCAACAAACAGTATTTAACTGTTATATATTGATTAATATTAATATTTTAAAATTTATTTCAATAGTTCTTCTGTTTCGAGGCCTGCTTTATAACCCTTTTATCAAAGGATATCACAAAATTTCTCCGAAATAAAGAAAACACAGTTATAGCACAAATGTGAATTGCTTTTTGCGTTTTCGTTATTTCGAAGAAAATGTGTGATGCCTTCTGATGAAAGAGCTAGAAGCATTAGGATAATCAAAACGAGTTCAACAAACACGAAGGTAGCTAATTTTAGTACATGAAATTGGCGTTTACTTCCCATCTGCCAGCTTGTTTTGGATTACAATTACCACCATCTGCGAGACAAATTTCTTCTTATCGTAAATCTCATTCGGGTAGGCAAGGGAGGGATGGAACTGTAGTTCAAGTTATTCATACAAATATTATGTCGTTTAGCTGTACCGTGCTTTCTCGTATGAAAAAGCATAATTCCTCTATGAATTTTGAGCTCGACATTTGGCCTATTTTATCATTTATATTGTAATTAACGACCGTGTGCAATAGACTTTTGCTTACTATGTCACATTAAATACTGTAATAATGCGACCAGCCTGAATATCGTTGCATTAAGTAAGAGTGTTGTCGCCAATTTTAGTACTGTTAATAGTTCATCTTTCGCTTTTATATTTCACAGCTCGGGTGTTTCTAGGGAAGTTGAGCTGACGTCTGCATCATCCCTGTCTGGAACTGGCTTGGTTCGACCGAAACCAATCGTTATGCCACCTTCTCATCTGATATTCGGTTCACCGTCCACTACTCATTCTAGTCAAACTGACTGGCAGCTAACATCCAGAAGATCACCTACGACAAAGGGGTCTATGCCAGTTCTCAATATGCCGAAAATTACAACTTCGCCGACGGCTTGCACGACATCAGTGTTGTCTTCAACCGGTATGCCTGTAAAGCCTATCAGTTGTGCTATAGATAGAACATCTGATTTGTCTTCTAACACAAATCTTGCCGACATTCGTGGTGGTGGTGGTGGTGGTGGTGGTTGTACTAATGGAAATAATTTTGATCGATTAACGCATGGCCATCAAGCACGCCAATCGATAAAACACATGTCGCCACCTCTCCAGCGCACAGCTATGTCAGCAACATCAAAATGTTTGTCTAATAATGTGATTCTGTAAGTTTATACACCCATATTTCATTATACATTTTTTGTATTTAACTCATTTTAGCATCATGTTTAGCAGATTATATTCCCACGCATAACTAAGCAAATTAAGGTGAATACTGATTTCATGTTTATGTTGCAGTGAAGCATGAGTTTTCACATGCCGATGAATAGCCTTTATGCTTTAATGATTTTCTAGAAATTGTGCAAATTTGCGACCGCCATGTGTGCCCAGTTTAATTCCACTGTGCTCTTTTAATGACCGAGAGATTTCGAAACGCAACTGTATTTGGAACTGACACTAGGATTGGATTTCTTGCATAAATTGTTTTTTGAAAATGGATGAGTTTTAGTTTTGTCTCGTAATCTCTTTTGGAGTGAACCTGCAAAATAATGTTTTATCAGCCAAAGATTTATCTCAACTTCTTGCTTACTGTGCGCAATGTTTTAAAGTTACAGGTCGTATTTACAATCGTATCGGATGACAAAAATAAATAAACTTCACTGGCAGCTGTTAACCAGAATTTCATGCAATTTGTTTATTTTTTTTATTTTAAGCACGTTTTAGGATACGTGCAATAAATATGTATATTTGTAAAGCATAGTTAATTATAGACATATATATATATATATATATATATATATATATATATATATATATATACTGTGCCTGTTCTTTAATGACAGATCTGGTACCTTTTCTAGTAGTATAGTTGTGCGATAATTCAATGTAGTCCCTAGCGCCACCACAACTTTTTGTGTAGAGAGCATGCATGAACTACATTTGGCACATAATTTTTCGACAGAGTATTGAATAGAACGTTGCGATTCACTGAGTCAACTGCTGAAGTTAAGTGGAGAAAACTGGCTATTCTTGGCGGCGATATACATGTCTTACAAGTAATTCATTGAGGCGTAAATATTATCTATACAGTCTCGTCGTGGCCGGAGTCCAGTTCGTTCTTCTCTAGTATGTGCTTCACACGAGGCACAGTGGTGGCGTAAGATAATCGGAGAAAAGAACATAAATACGACTAGAGTCAAGCTTATACTAAGATGGTTATTGCTTTTTGGTTTACAAGCTCGTTATGCGATTTCAGATCTGCTCTTCTTGCACAGTATTGCGTCTAAAATGGCCTCTGGAAACCAGTCCAGCTCCTGGTCTGAATGTTTGCATGAACAGTAGAAGGGTCGAAGGCGTTTTGTAGCGACTTATAATGTACTTTTTATTCTCGCAGGATGGTGTTCACTATTTTTGGTCGACAGGTCATCTAAAAGCGAGATGACTCTGAATCCGAATTTTCCATTGAGAATGGGCGACTTGGCGTTCTTTTGCCCCTCGCGAACAAACATGAAAAATACAACTTATAACGATCTTATACTTCATCGGCTGTCGCCTTAACTGCTGAGTCTCGCAAGGCGGAAAAGCAAAAGTCTGCTTAAGTTGTGGCTCTGAATGTTGAAGTTTCTGTTTGCGAATCTGGGGAATGACCAATATCGTCGCGTACTCGGAAACTAAATAATGATAATGCTAATTTAATATTTCCAAGACCTGGTCGGTTAGTGCTTAATAGGCCTCTGTGTTTCTAAGGTATAGGTAGGAAATATCCATGATGCGCAACATGTCAACCACTTCAAAAAATCCCCAATTCGCTTTTTATGGAGAACGGCTGGGTAAAAGAAAAAATTACCTCTCGAATGTATTGCGAAGTTGGCGTGAGACAGCCTACATTTGATGAAATGGCGGAGATTTGATGTCTCACGAGAGATCACAAAACTGCCGAAGTCGATGGCCTTTTTAATTTTTCAAGTACAGTGAACTAGATGTTCACATATAACTGCATATTCTAATTACCGCAATCTAGTGGACGGAATACATCTCAACCTAGTGGAAACGCGCCGTTATTATGCCCATCCAAAAAATGCGACGTTAATCATCCTACCAATTACCATGGTATCAGTATTCTCTTTGCTTCATCAAAGGTGGTCACTGTTAGTTTCCTCAGAATAATTCGTAACGCACTAGTTAAGCGAACTCGGCCAACCCAGGCAGGTTTTCGATTGGGATTAGGATGCGTGAACCAGTTTCATGCACTTCACAGCACTTTGTAGTTGTATCAGCGACCCGCTACTATTGTGTTCCAACACAGCTCAATCTCTTTCGATTCTGTCTTGCGTGTAATTTTTTGGCGAGCTACGCTAAATAATTGTGCCTCGGCCAAAATTGTCTGACTGCTCGAAGCTTGTTATAATGACTCGTCGGCATGTATTCACACCAGCAAGGCCTCTGAATCTTTTGCAATTGTCTCCGGTGTTCGATAAGTACGTGTGATTGCTCTCACTGTTCAACTATATCCTCGACGCAGTTTGCTGAAGTCACCGCAGCACCATAAAATGGAGATCGGTAGCAGTGACTGGCTTTTTGATCTCTAATACGCATACCATGCTTTTCTGACGAAAAATTGAACACGCTACAGAGACCAATTATTTGTAGTCACACAGTTTCTATCCGTTACCGTCTGAAAGTAAACACATTGAAAACGTTCGTCAGCAGTTTTGATCCAGAGTCTCAAATCGTGCTAAACGGCCTCCTACTACCACTCGTCAAGGCTTTGGTTGATATAGGATCTATGCTGACGCAAGACGAATCGGATTCTGTCGAAATATTCAGACATATTGGCTTTTCATATGTTGCCTTTTGAAAAAATGTGAAAATCACTGGAGTCGCCCATCTATTTCATTAAGTACCAAATCTACATTTTGGGTGGTGATACATTAGGTTCCAATACCCGGCAACTTTGTTAATCGATCTATTTGCTCTATTTGGTTTTGTTAATTTGCAGCTGAACTCCAGAAGGCATTAACCAAGCGTACATTTTGCGAGCTGACCAATACTACATGCTCGTTCTTTGATATTCCATCATCATCTAATCTAATTATGTAACGTCGATTGTGTTAGTTGGGCCACTGTTTCAGAAGGGGAATTTCACATTCTGCTCGCCGAAGCAACGCCGGAGGTTGGTTGGTACCGCAAACTATTTATTTAAAACAATAATTGATTGCGCGGGTGGTGGTAACAATTCTTTATATCACGTTTGCGAGCTTGAAGTAAACACCAATCCCATTGTTTTTAACCAGTCGTCGAACAACAACGAAACTACCGCCAGCCGCAACGCACTGACGCGTTTCGACCTTCCATGATCATCATCAGAGTAAGACGGCAAACTGACTATCGAGGATCAAACCGCTTTGAATATATATGGAAATCAAATTTAGATATGCGGCTCTCACGTCTAGTAGTCTTGCATACAATGAACTTGACTGGAAATGTCGGCTGCACAATTTCTATACAGTCACGATCATTAATTGTTTGCAGCTTTCGCCACATATACATATATAGACAATACAATTTAACAAACATTGAACCCACCACCCGCGCAATCAATTTTTGTTAAATTGTATTGTGTATATATGTATGTGTGGCGAAAGCTGCAAACAGTTAATATTCGTGACTGCATAGAAATTGTGCAGCCGACATTTCCAGTCAAGTTCAATGTATGTAAGACTACTAGACGTGAGAGCCGCATATCTAAATTTGATTTCCATATATATTCAATGCGGTTCGATCCTCGATAGTCAGTTTGCCGTCGTACTCTGATGATGATCATGGAAGGTCGAAACGCGTCAGTGCGTTGCAGCTGGCGGTAGTTTTGTTATGTTGTTCGTAGACTGGTTAAATACAATAGGGTTGGTGTTTACTTCAAGCCCGCAAACTTGATTTAAAGCATTGTTACCACCACCCGCGCAATCAATTATTGTTAAATTGTATTGTCCATATATGTATATGTGACGAAAGCTGCAAACAGTTAATGTTCGTGACTGCATAGAAATTGTGCAGCCGACATTTCCAGTCAAGTTCAATGTGTGCAAGACTGCTAGAGGTGAGAGCCGCATATCTAAATTTGATTTCCATATATATTCAATGCGGCTTGATCCTCGATAGTCAGTTTGCCGTCGTACTCTGATGATGATCATGGAAGGTCGAAACGTATCAGTGCGTTGCGGCTGGCGGTAGTTTTGTTATGTTGTTCGAAGACTGGTTAAATACAATGGGGTTGGTGTTTACTTCAAGCTCGCAAACTTGATTTAAGTCATTGTTGCCACCACCCGCGCAATCAATTATTGCTAAATTGTATTGTCCATATATGTATATGTGGCGAAAGCTGCAAACGGTTAATGTTCGTGACTGTATAGAAATAGTGCAGCCGACATTTCCAGTCAAGTTCAATGTATGCAAGACTGCTAGAGGTGAGAGCCGCATATATAAATTTGGTTTCCATATATATTCAATGTGGTTTGATCCTCGATAGTCAGTTTGCCGTCATACTCTGATGATGATCAAGAAAGGTCGAAACGCGTCAGTGCGTTGCAGCTGGCGGTAGTTTTGTTATGTTGTTCGAGGACTGGTTAAATACAATGGGATTGGTGTTTACTTCAAGCACGCAAACTTGATTTAAAGAATTGTTACCACCACCCGCGCAATGAATGTTTATTAAATTGTATTTTCTTTATATATATATATGTGGCGAAAGCTGCAAACAGTTAATGTTCGTGGCTGCATAGAAATTGTGTTGCCGACATTTCCAGTCAAGTTCAATGTATGCAAGACTGCTAGAGGTGAGAGCCGCATATCTAAATTCGATTTCCATATATATTCAATGCGGTTTGATCCTCGATAGTCAGTTTGCCGTCGTACTCTGATGATGATCATGGAAGGTCGAAAGCGTCAGTGCGTTGCGGCTAGCGGTAGTTTTGTTATGTTGTTCGAAGACTGGTTAAATACAATGGGGTTGGTGCTTACTTCAAGCGCGCAAACTTGATTTAAAGCATTGTTACCACAAATTATTATCAATGATGCAAATAGCTAATATGTAGATACGCTTTCATAAATATGTTTTGTAAACATAATAATATTAACTTATGCTGAAAAGTTAGATGTTACAAGAAATGTTTTAGAATTTATTTTGCGATATTTGTAAAATGTTTTCGAATTTTCTGGTCACATTCGCGATACTATGACCGCCGTCCTGGTTTATTTAAATTATTTTTTCGTTATGTTAATAATTTGAAATTTTAAAACTTGTACATCCAGTTAGCTATTCTCGTCACTCAAACTGAAAACGTTTGCTATATCATCGCGCTTCTTATTGCAGCATTTCGTTAGTTTCCAATAAATATCATTATTTCTCTTTCAGTTGTTTTCATTTTACATTTATGCGAATGTAGTCTGTCAAGAAACTAATTATTGGTTTTAATTCTCAACTAATTAAGAAATATGCCTGGTATCATAAATCGTGATAGTACCCACCAGATTTCTCGTAAATATTTAATTTAGGAAACGTCCGACTAGCATGTTATGGAACACAGTAGAAAAGAAAACTACCGCTTACAGTTGAGCAAAATAGATTTATTAGATGTAAGATGTATATTACGCGTCAATAGATAGTTGTTCTGCGTTTCTAACAACAGGCTATGTATTTAATAGAATTTTACGTAAATCTATTTAACTGAGCAAAATTTCTGTACACACACGAAGGCACTAAATGTGCACAGACTATATTTTCAGCAAACATAGATTTTTTTCGTTTATTTGAGTGCTCAATTTTGCTTGTCTTACCCAAGATACAAGAACGAATGTTGTATTTTCATCAACATTTGATAGCGACCGTTGCTAGTCATCACCTTAACTCATTTTAAAAGTTATACAGGCATTGACCTGCCCGTCTAGTCTTGAGATAACACATAACTTCTGAGTTTGTTATGCATAAATTAAAGTGGTAATTTTTCATATCGCATTTTACCAGCAAGAGGTCTGCCTTCTCTCGTCGGTACTTTATGCTATTGAAAAAATAATTACGCAGATTATACAAAGAAAATAATGACATATTTTGAAAGCTACTCTGAACTGCGTAGGCCAACGTTAAGTCATCAGCGCAACACGCAAAACAATTGCGTATATTCATATCTACCATCCGACGACGAACGGTGAAAAGCAAAATTGAATGTCACCACATCAGAGACTTCCAAAAAGATTGTTAATAAGTCAGACATCATTAAACAAAAGTAGGTCTAGTTATGTAAACGTAAAGGTAATACGCAAAAATTGTCAGTGGCCATGCTGGCATGATCAAATAATTACATATTATTGCCAATAAAATATTTAATTTATCGCAGATAATTAAAAAATGTATGTTAATTGTTATTGTTGTTTTAAAATCTATTTCTATACGCAAGAATTATAGCAGGACTTCACTACATTTATTAATATAAGTATATATATTCTTTTTCAGTTTAAAAAAATAATGCATCGGATAGAAATTGTAGTTGATCAATTTGACCGGATTCAAAATTATTAGGCGCATAGCGATTGTGGGGAAGAATTCGCACTGCCGTAGCTATATAAACAGATTTATCAAGTCAATTATGAGACTTGTAAACATAAAACATATATATATATATCTATATATTGTAAGTTTGAATGAGATATTCCACAGGATGTCAAATGCAATTTATCAGCTGGAGCGGTTTCGAATTCACTGGGCTTACACCTGTTAATGTTTGGCGCACTTTGCACAGCCCTAGATTGATTTATAGATCTTTTTTATAGAAATTATATATGTTTATACGTATATATAAATAAATATCGTCAGTTTAAACAAAATATCGCGTATGATATCAAATGCAATTCATCAAGTCGAACGCTTTCGAACTTAATGGCTACAAGACAATTACTTCGCAGAAATCGCAAAAACGTCATTTTTTCTAAAGATATACAAATTCAATTCTAAAAATTTTATATATCTTGCACTAAGATACATATATAAATATATATATATATATTAGTGTTATTATAAAAACAATATTGCAAATGAAATCAAGAAGTTTATCAGGTTGAACAAATACGAGCGCATAGCTATTTCTTTGGAGAATCCGCAGTGCAACAGCATTATACATAGATATAAATTTATTTCTAAACATAATGTATTTATTAAATATGGATTTATTTCAGATAAAACTAAATACTAGGTCGGATATTCTACGCAGTTCATCAAGTAGATCGGCTTATAAATTATTTTGCACACACCGATTACTTCGCAGAATTCGCTCCGCTGTTGCTTGATATTTAGAAATATAAAGTCAGTTCTGGAAATCGTGTAAATTTTATGGGTCCCATAGTAACTACTCGGCAGAATCTGCACAGCCTTAGATATATATATATATGAAATATCATATGTGACGTTGTATGCAGATCAAACGTAATAAGTAAAAACTAAATAATTGACAAAATACGCATAGCCGTAGCTTCATGAACAGACGAGTTACATTTTCAGGAATAAACAATACATAGTATACTGCCATCGTTATGAACATAATGGTGCAGGTGTTGTTTATATCACGATCGAAGTATGATTAAGGATTATATTCGTCTCATATTAATTACTTATATACGTAGTCATAACTTTAATAAAGGAATTTGTATTTAATTCTAAAATTGCGTCCATACTCCTTATATATATATATATATATATATATATATATTGATAGTTTCTAATTTCACCATTTTTTTAAATATAAGAACAAAACAACGTACTCCATGGAATAACATTTATTAATAAATCTTATTTCTACCAGTATCTACAGCCATTGTTCTGGATTCGTTAGTATATTCGTTCATCTAATCCCACTGTACATTTGTTGTAACCAATCTCCTCTTCGTTATTCTAGCCTTTGTTTTGCAATTTAGACCACTACTTTGGCAATTAGACCACTCCTTTTGCGTAACGTCATTTGGTGTGTCATCGCTTTCATTGTAATTGCGTCCGTAATTGATGTATGTGTCGTATTTTGCGAAGCGTTGGCTATTTTTAAAGGCCTGCTTGTTATGTTTTCGTTCCAGTCCAATTTAATTTCTTTTTGAATTACTTTCTGCACTATTAAACTGAGGTTGAGCTTATTTATTGCAATAGCTTCAAAAGGAGTGGTCTAAATTGCACAAAAGTAGTGGTCTAAATTGCACAAAACAAAGGCTAGAATAACGAAGAGGAGATTGGTTACAACAAATGTACAGTGAGATTGGATGAACGAATATACTAACGAATCCAGAACAATGGCTGTAGATACTGGTATAAATAAGATTTATTAATAAATGTTATTCCATGGAGTACGTTGTTTTGTTCTTACATTTTAAAAATGGTGAAATTAGAAACTATCAATATATATATATATATATATATATATATATATATATATATATATATATATATGCTGTTTGTGAATACAAAATTCATCAAGCAGTACTTAAATGTTGAATGTTTATGCTCAGTGCTGTCCTTCTTGTTGTTCATTTGACCGCATTTTTCTTGTGCGCGACAATTGATGGCACTCAAAGGTCAGTAAAAATTTTAATCCTGTCCAATTTCAGGTGCTCCAACATCATTTTCAAACAAGCAGCTGATGATGAACTCAAAAATGAAGGGACAAAAGAGATCCCATCAATCAAGGCAAATGATCGTTGCACCTGCAAATGGACGGGATGCAAAATTTTAACAAGTAGACCGATTTCAATATTAATGAGTAAAAACCCATTATTTGAAGAAAAAACTATTCAAGAGGGGTGCAGCTCCTGCTCAAAAATCAGCAATTTGCGAGCATGTACTACTCACAGGTCAAGCTGACATTAGTAACAATTTTTCAGATCTCTACAAGGCAAAAACAGAGAAAATGCTTCTGGCTTTTGAAGCTATTGCAATTAATAAGCTGAAGCCCTGCTTAAACGTGCAGAAAATAATTAAAAAAGAAATTAAATTGGACTGGAACAAAGACATAACTGACATGCCCTTAAAAATAGCCAACGCTTTGCAAAATACGACACATACATCAATCACGGACGCAATTACAATGAAAGCGATGACACACCAAATGACGTTACGCAAAAGGAGCGGTCTAAATTGCTGCAAAAGTAGTGGTCTAAATTGCGCAAAACAAAGGCTAGCACAACGAAGAGGAGATTGGTTACGACAAATGTACAGTGGGATTGGATGAACGAATATACTAACGAATCCAGAACAATGGCTGTAGATACTGGTAGAAATAAGATTTATTAATAAATGTTATTCCATGGAGTACGTTGTTTTTTCTTCATTTTAAAAATGGTGAAATTAATAATATATATATATATATATATATATATATATATATATATATATATATATATATATATAGGATTAGGGATAATAATAATAATAATACATTTATTTGGCATCAAAGGCCAACTGGCCCAATCATTGAAATAGCAAATCAAGGGTAGGATATGTGCAGGTGAGTGGAATTGTGACTAGCAAAGTATTTAATAGCAGGGGGAGGGGTTGGGGAGGGGAAAAGTTATCATTAACATCAAGATAGTTCAATCTGGTGAAAAATAAATATAAGCGAAGTTCCATTTGACTAGACAAGATCAATTGGAGATAGTCCGTGAAGTATCAGATCTTCAAGGTGAACGTGAGATCGAAAACAAAGATGAAGATGAAAAGATGGCGGCCCGGAGGTAGACGTCGACCGTTGGAGTCCATTGTCGTGACGAATGAATTGATGGAGTCGGCATGATTGAGGTGAGCGAGTCTTGCAAGGATCGCAGGCATCTGTAGAACGTGATTGTGATTAAAAGAAGACCAGGGAGAGTCGAAGTCCGAAGCGAACCGTTGGTGGATCGGTAGGGCTGTTGGGTTTCCGGTCCTCCGCTGAAACAAGAAAGAAAGAAAAGAGTTGGATGAGCAAAACGTAGTAGAGTATCCACTACGTGGATATAATGGGGTTAGGAATAGGCTGAGAGGTGGTATTAGTGAATCTGGAAGAAAAGAATAAGACAAGAGAGGTAGAGTGGAAGATGGCTGCCTGATGGATTTAACCCTACGAAGTTAGTTAAGAAGATAGCCTAGGGTGAAGTAAATGTTATGGATTGAGAAAGAACCAGTTTCGTTTCCAATCGGTCGTATCACAAAGAAATTTGTTGAAGAAGTACTGATGGGCTGCCTTTTTGAATTCGTGCTGGGGGAGGAGTTTTATGTCTGTGGGGAGAGCGTTGAAGACATTAGTGGCTTTGGAGAAGAGATAGATTTTTTTAAATATGGGGGGGTGTATGGTAGGCTTGGATAGAAGAGTTACTAGAACGTGTGGCGTAGTGGTGACTTGGGTGGGCAAAATTGGAGAGTCGTAGGGAAGTTGAGATCTTATGGATAAAAGAAATGACTCGAAGGTGACGTGTGAACCAAAGCGGAAGAAGGTTATCTAGAAGTAGGCGTTCCCTGTAGTTTTGGCATTTCGGGAAGACTCGCTTAAGAAATCTGGAGGATACCTGTTCAATGGTGTACGAGGAGGCGTGGGTGAGAGGACAGTAGAATTCGCTGTCGTAGGAAATGAGGGGCAAACTATTGTCTGGGATATCAAATTTATTGAAATAGACCGCTTTCGAACATTTTGAGCACATTTCAATTACTTGTCAAACATCGCACAGCCGTAGCATGATATGTAGATATATAAAGCGCATTCTTTATTGTTTTAATATTTTGTATATAAATAGATAAGTACATGATTATATGCTAAAAGTTTAAAGGAATTTTTTATTAGATATCCAATGCATTTTATCAGCCAGATCGGTTTCGATATTATTTTGGCACTCACGAATATCTCACACAGTCGTAGCTATACATACATATATATATACTTATATATATATATATATATATATATATATATATATATATATATATATACACTATGTTTTTAGGTTTTATTCGAAATTTTTTCATATAGAATATCAATGGCAAATCATAATGTAGACAGGCATCGAGAAGTTTGCGCAAAAACCTTATTTGTGGCAATTTTCGCACAGCCGTACCTTTATATATAGTTATGTAAGCTCAATTCTGAAAACTTTATACATATTATGTAAGTATAATAATTTATATACATTAAAATATTTATAGATTCTTTCTTTGTAAACGAAATTGTACATGGAATAACAAATGTGTGTCATCAAGTTGAATACATTCCTACATATTGGGCACCCACCAATATTTTGTCAAAATTGGTGCAGCCGTACATTTACACACACACATATATATATATATTTTTCTTTTTCAACGAAATACGCAGTAATCCTCTAAATTAAATTCATATAATAACTCTGTTTCGATAATATTGAGCACTCCCCTAAATACTTGTTTGATTTCGCACAGCCGTAGCTCCGTTTATACATGTAAGAAATCAATTCTAATAATTGCATGTTTATATACTTATACATATATATATATATATATATATATATATATATATATATATATATATATATGCTGTCTTTTCCAATTGTATAACGCATAATGTAACAAATAAATTTCTAAAAGACCAATACTATATAAATATATAAATAAATCTATTTCAATGTTCCGTTAGTTTTAATGAAAATATTGCTTAGGTTTTCAAATACAATTCATGTGATAGATTTTGAATTTATTTGGCACACATAAACTTTGGCGGATATGACAAAGCCCTAGCTCTATATACAGATATATAGTGTTATTTGTAAAATTTTTATACAAATTTGAAATATAATTATATATCCTGTCAGTATGATCAAAGTATTTAATAGGCTTTATTATAATCAAGGTTGCGGTCTTGATATAAACAACTGACCCATTAATTACTTACATATGTCAGTATAAACTAAGAATTCTATAGTGTAGAAAGGCAATTCATCCAGTAGACCGGTTTCGTCCTTATTGGGAACTCATCAAGTACTGGCCAGAATTTGCCGTTGACAGGATACGAACCTGGGTACGTCTGCTTCGGAATCTGGTGCTCTAACCACTGAGCTATCCTGCCGCACACTACACTACACACAATTTTCAGTTATATGCTAACTAATGTAACTTGGTTAGTCAATTTTTCCTTTAGGTGGAGCTCATATGGCATTCATTTAGACCCAAAGTTCTAACTAACCATGCCCAATCTGTCATTACTGAACAGACACCACATTACATTTGGAAATGGTATTGAAATGAACATTTATATAATTAAACGAACATTGGTTGCGCGGGTGGTGATAACAATTAATATAATCAAGGTTGCGGTCTTGATATAAACACCTGACCCATTAATTACTTATATATGTCAGTATAAACTAAGAATTGTATAGTGTAGAAAAGGCAATTCATCCAGTAGACCGGTTTCGTCCTTATTGGGAACTCATCAAGTATTGGCCAGAATTTGCTGCGGACAGGATACGAACCTGGGCACGTCTGCTTCGGAATCTGGTGCTCTAACCACAGAGCTATCCTGCTGCACACTACACTACACACAATTTTCAGTTATATACTAACTAATGTAACTTGGTTAGTCAATTTTCCTTTAGGTGGAGCTCATATGGCATCCATTTAGACCCAAAGTTCCAACTAACCATGCCCAATCTGTCATTACTGAACAGACACCACATTACATTGTTTATATCAAGACCGCAACCTTGATTATAATAATTGTTATCACCAACCGCGCAACCAATGTTCGTTTAATTAATAGGCTACCAAATGCAGTTAATAATATTGACACTTTTCGGTCACATTTAACACAGACCAATCACTCGTGTCCAGAAGCGCCAAGTAAAGCTGTGGCTATAAATTTAATTGCTAAGAATTTCAATTATAATATTATATACATGTATGTACATATACTCT
>JAQBSW010010184.1:0-25380 GCA_029291075.1 Eudiplozoon nipponicum
TATGTAACTCGATAGGACTATTATCTTTAAATTTTGCACTGTACGTAATGAGTTACTAAGATGGGCGAAATCGGTCAAATAAACTAATTTCTTTGCTACTTTATACAATTTTTTCTTGTTAGTATATATATATATATATATATATATTAGACATTATATTTCTAATTATGAAGATAAAAACACAATAATAACAAAATGATAAATGGTCATTTATTTGGAGAAAACTAAACTTCACTTTACAATCGTTCATTTATATACATTCTTGGTTTTCATTTGATTATGTGGGTAGCAACAAATCTAACTTGGTTTTACTTCTTCTTGTTGTTTGGGCTGATTAATAAGTGTGTATGCTTTTGTGTCTGTGTGTGTGCCTGTTTACATATAAAGGTCTTTATCGCTGTATTGAAAAGTGATGTCTGAGATCTGGTCATTCTTGTATTGATGGCTTGAGAATTAACGAACTGTTCGCATTGTTGGCTGTTACGTGTACGACTGTTATTTTTCCGAGGGCAGTCTTTCGTTTCCCATTGTTCAGTTTTTGCGTTTTCTCAACTTGGTAACAGCGCAGGTGCGGATTGCAGTGTTGAATGCTCATATTGTTTCCACATTTTGTCTTCGTATGTGCAGCTGATTTATCACTTTCACATATACAGACAGAAATTTCGAAGCAATATGAGCATTCAACACTTCAATACACACCTGCGCTGTTACCATGTGGAGAAAACAAAAACAGGGAACAAGGGGAAAAGAAATGCATAGGTGTTACAACACCGAAAAGGAAACCGGATACACGCATGTTCATGTTGTATATTTAGCTGAGGATTATAGATTATGCAAATAGCAGCTTAAAAAGTTTCCATCGCATTTTAAATTTCGCTTTAGAAAACATCGTTAAATCCGCCCGAACTGGAGTTTAAATTTTGCAAATGTTGTGCTCACTTATTTCATAAACCTTCCAGCTATTTTATCTTTATTTCGTTTAATATTTGCAAATAAAATTTACTTGTAGGGAAACAGTGACAGCGCTGTTGAAATGGATATATTGTCTAGTCCATTTCCGCCTTCGTTAAATTTTCATTAAGAACCACCACTTTCAACCTCAATTAAAATTACGTGGAGAAAGGTCGGGGCGTTCAACTAATTGATTCGTTTTCGCAGACAACAGGAATATATTCGTCAATGTTGTAAATTATTTAACAAATCCATTTGATCTTATATTGTCCTTTTAATTGATGAAGGTACCAACAACTTACATTAGAAGCGTATGACAGCCCACTTGATTAAGTGGTTGTGGTTTCTATTTTATTGGATAGACGCACTAACAAACTGCTCATCGCCACTACTTCGACTTACGCGAAAATATCAACATTGAAATAAAATTGAATATCTTCATAACACTTATTTGGGAAGAACATTGAGAGGAAATTTAGGAATTGGCATAATAATAAGCAATATTATTCTTTAGAATTTGTTTAAAATGGAAGTTTCTTCCGTAATTTGAAACTTTTTGATTAAAATTGAATTCGATGGCGCTAGCAATGAAATGAATCCTGAATTTTGCACACGATTAACGTCAAAATTACTGTTCTGACATCTCTTATATTTATGAAAGGAATATGATTACAACCAGGCATAAAATACAAAGAAAATTTTGAGATAAAATCCTCAATTCTAGAGATTTTGATATTTTGTCGAATTGAGTGCTACATTTATATTCCATAAAGTTAAATAAAGAACAACAATATATAATAAATTTTGGTCCAAATTCTGTCTATCCGATGGAATATCTGCCTACCACAGATGTGTTTACGAATGTTCTATATGGAGTTGACATCTTTCAGCGAAATTAAATTAATAATTCCAATTTGAAATTGCTCTGCTGGAGATAAATCACAACGGAGTAAAGTATGGACACGATTATAAATGCGTGTTCTAGTATTTTTAAATCATTCAAGTATTTTAAATTTATCTGCTACCTTTGATTATTCAACGTAGATTAGAGGGTGTATATGCATTAATTCGAACAGTAATGGTTATGTTACGCGTTATGACAACTAGTTTACTAGATTTGTACAACGATGATCCAATTTTATTCAAACCCTCAACAGTTTCTGGGCATTTTAAATTTTAACAAGGCCTTCTAAAATGGTTGGCGTAAAATAAGTCAACATACTTTTAGTCCTGTATGCTTTCGTATGGAATTTTGATTGTGAAATGTGTGTCACATTCCCATAGAATTGGTTAATGATTGGCGAATCGTTCATTAGAAGATTTTTTCTCTTCAAATTTTGAAATAGCCGAACTTTTCTGACTTTCGTCATTTCCAATTATATACTCCGGGAATGGTAGTATGAACTTCTCCGGGTCTTAAGAAACACAGCCATCATCCCCTTCCATGTGAAGCCTCGAGTATGGTCTTACCGCGTTGTTAAATGTGTTCGATGGAATGAGAGCAAGCGTGCTAGACGCGAAGGGCAAGTTAAGTCCGCTGATAGAATCTTTGGCCACTGGCATCTAGGCGGATAGTGCTCATCAGCCTTGGTTGGCAATCAATTTAAAAGAGGGAAAACTCCGAGTACAAAATATCCTCACTGGAAAGTGCGGCAAATGTTCGTTTACAGTCCACTCAAAACCACGAAAGACTTATGGCTATATGATAGTGAAACATTTGTCATTCTAGGCTTATGTATTGCTGTACATGCTGATTATGATGAATTTTAAAAATATTTGTTTTTACACACAAAATGCGTTATTCCAATTAGCTTTCGAGTATTCGCTATTTAATATCCATCAAATTATAACCTCAAGACTCAATTGCCTAATATTCATGTTTTAATTTTGTTTCTTATCTAGTAAACGATTAATCCTTGTTTGCGAACGAAAGTAGTTTATTTAATTAAGTCGCATTATCTATTCAAACACAAAAAAAATAGAAAAACTGGAAATTCACATATATTGATACGCTAATTTTCTATCATTGTAGCAATGCTCTCTGCCAAATATTTTGATCAAGTTTACAAATTAATAAATAAGAATTAAATACTGTTTGTTGCGAAGAGCTAATATATATGCAAGTATGCATTAGGTTTTGCGAAACTAGTAACAAATTAGTTCAGTTGTGACCTGAAGGATAAACCAAAGGTAGCATGAACGGGAAGTATAATCTCATGTACATTCGTCCTATTATTCCACATTCTTCTACCAAATATATAGTGGTTAAAGGGCGTAATACCAGCTCCTACTGATGAGTCGCCAGTAAGCACGAAACGAATGTCCATGAGATTATACTTTCCTTCTGGTCACAACTGAACAAATTTGTTACTAGGTTCGCAAAACCTAATACATACTTAATAAATAAGAAAATAACATTCGCAAGCAATTGTTCATTATACATATAATATGGTATATTACTTATAGTAGCATCATGCGAGTAGTTTAATTGAATAACGTCCTTTATTTTATGCTGATATAATGGATGATATAATGGGCGTATTAGCGTAGCTGGACGTCCATTGTGAAATTCTAGACAGAAAGAATGGATTGATTCAACGTTATTTAATTATGGGCGCTAATATAATTCATTAACATATTGACGACGCAAAGTAAACGATGCATATTTGAACAAAATTAATTTCCAGTGCTGATTCGTCGCGGCGGATATTTGAGCGGGGGAATATTTCATATAAAGTCCAGCATCACATAATGTACACCACAAAAGCCACCTTTCAAAAAAACAATTTTTACTTTTATACCAACCAACAAATTGCTCCCGTCCTGCTTTTAAGTGAGCCACGTGTTTAAACTAACATATTTTGACCTGTCATTAGAAATCAGACATTGCTATCTGAAGTGGTGAAAATAAAATAAACCGTACCGGCAGAATTTGATTTTACAGAACGTCTGATTTAATTCGCAGGAAATTCACAAATATGAATATGCTACCTATTTATCATAGAAGCAACGCTTTCTGCCATATTTTTTGACCAAGTTCACAAATTAATAGATAATGAGTTTACATACTCATCATCCAGTAGACCAGTTTCGTCTTTATTGGGATCTCTTCAAGGACTGTCCAGAATTTTGTCGCGAACAGGGCTCGAACCGAAGAACGTTTGGTTTAAAATGGGTAACTTTATTCACTGTACCAAAATTCGTAAATAAATGTGGCCATTGAAGCAGCACATCACCTCTTAGATAAAGTTAAGTGAAAAATTTAATAATGCTATTGTTGACGCAATAAATGCATATATATATATATATATATATATATATATATATATATATATATATATATATATATATATATATATATATATATATAAACATCTATAAAGTCAAATGGCTCATGAAAATGTAAACGAAAACAAGGTCATGTTTTTTAAAAATGCTTGCTTTAACAACTCGATTGTATTCAAATTATCCCGCGGATGGGGCTCTACACAGTAATTCACAGTTCCCAATAAAGACGACATTACTCTATTGGATAAATTGCCATATCTAATTTATACAATGCTTAACGTATCCTGAAAACATATTTATAAGGGTTTTGAGGATTCTATCAAATTCGTAATCTCAGTTTAAATAATTCTCACATCTGTCCGGACATTTAGCGACATTTTGCTCAGAGTTCAGATGTCGAAGAGAAGTGATTTGAATTGGAAAAAATTAGATGCATAGATAACTTTTTTCTCACAATCAAATTAATTACAAAACATAACAAATGTTTGTTGGTCACACCTTCTAAACTTCTAAGTATTCTCTGTGGAAAATTGGATGTTACTAAAAATTGGTAAGTACTAAATAATATTTGACAGGCATTTAGTTAAAAATATTGAGGAAAATGACGACAAATGGGCGTTTCCCCACGTTTTATCTTGTTTCAATTGTATTTCAAGCCGAAAATAAAAAAAATGATAATGTTAAAAACTTGCACTATCCAAATGTTTGCCATTGTACAGAATACTGTCCCAAAATGGACTTGTATAATTGAAGGACAAAAGAATAAAGGGCATCTGAAAATTTTTGACATGTGCAAATTTGATGACACATTTTATATGTTTCTCAGAATGATATGGAAATATCGTAAAATATTCCCATTCTCAAAATAGTAAAAAACTTTGTAATGGTGAAAATGTTAATATTTTTCTGTTCGTGTTTTTTAATCTTGCAGATTTAATGGTTACGACCATAAAATATAATCAGCAATATGATGCCTGATTTGGCTATCATTGCAAACTAATATTTATCTTTTTTTTCAACATATGCCTGCAATTTTCGTTTATTGGTCGTACTTTTTACGCTTCAGTATTGTGAGAAATCGCCCTACCATCAGATCGTGAGGTGAGATCAGACAAACGCAGTCCTAAAACTTCGATAGGTGTGGATGATCCTGAATTGCGATACAGACAATATAGATCTATGAATGTCAAAGTTTTGCTGCCGTTATACCCCCGGCACAGTATTTAGATTTTATGCTGTTTCTTAAATGGCACATTTGTAGGGATATGGATCAGAAGAGATCGTGCAGAATACAACAAAATTTTGGAGGAATTTCATGCAACGTTTCCCATTTACATTTAATAAATAAAGGAATTATTTTGTAACAGCAAAAGAGGTTTGCACGCACCCAAATCAAACCCATCCTAAAATGATTTCAAGTTTAATAAGATAACAAGAGGTATCCGAAACAGGAAGAATATTACACGCCTGTGGAATAAGTGCCAATAAATCTAAACAAGATATTAAGTTATTATTATTATAATCAAGGTTGCGGTCTTGATATAAACACCTGACCCATTAATTACTTACATATGTCAGTATAAACTAAGAATTGTATAGTGTAGAAAAGTCAATTCATTCAGTAGACCGGTTTCGTCCTTATTGGAAACTCATCAAGTACTGGCCAGAATTTGCCGCGGACGGGATACGAACCTGGGCACGTCTGCTTCGGAATCTGGTGCTCTAACCACTGAGCTATCCCGCCGCACACTACACTACACACAATTTTCAGTTATATACTAACTAATGTAACTTGGTTAGTCAATTTTTCCTTTAGGTGGAGCTCATATAGCATCCATTTAGACCCAAAGTTCCAACTAACCATGCCCAATCTGTCATTACTGAACAGACACCACATTACATGGGAAATGGTATTGAAATGAACATTTATATAATTAAACGAACATTGGTTGCGCGGGTGGTGATAACAATTATTATAATCAAGGTTGCGGTCTTGATATAAACACCTGACCCATTAATTACTTACATATGTCAGTATAAACTAAGAATTGTATAGTGTAGAAAGGCAATTCATCCACTAATGGGTCAGGTGTTTATATCAAGACCGCAACCTTGATTATAATAATTGTTATCACCACCCGCGCAAATAATGTTCGTTTAATTATATAAATGTTCATTTCAATACCACTTCCCCATGTAATGTGGTGTCTGTTCAGTAATGACAGATTGGGCATAGTTAGTTGGAACTTTGGGTCTAAATGGATGCCATATGAGCTCCACCTAAAGGAAAAATTGACTAACAAGTTACATTAGTTAGTATATAACTGAAAATTGTGTGTAGTGTAGTGTGCGGCAGGATAGCTCAGTGGTTAGAGCACCAGATTCCGAAGCAGACGTGCCCAGGTTCGTATCCTGTCCGCGGCAAATTCTGGCCAGTACTTGATGAGTTCCCAATAAGGACGAAACCGGTCTACTGGATGAATTGCCTTTTCTACACTATACAATTCTTAGTTTATACTGACATATGTAAGTAATTAATCGGTCAGCTGTTAATTAACCAAAAGGACAAAATAGAACCATTAGACATATCAGGAGTATATGAAATTCCATGTAACGACTGTAACGTTATGTATGTAGGTGAAACCATGCCTCCAATTAGGTTAAGAAGAGGGGAACATAAAACCGCATGCAAGTATGGCCATGTTAATAGATCGGATCTTGCACGCCATACAGTAGAGACAGGACACTCAATTAATTGGGATGGGTGCAGAGGTATATCAATTTGTGGCCGTAGCAGATCGACTAGATTGATTAGAGAATCCATAGAAATTAAATCGAGAAATGACATAATGAATGAAACAGCCGTTGAAAAATCATTAGGTCCTATTTGGCATATAGAATTAAATAATGGTAGGAAACGAAGATTGCACGAATCTGATTCAGAAACTCTCTTAAGTAAAAGAATAAGGACACTGGATGGATATTAACTTATAGAGGTGGTGGGTGAGTAATTCAATATCTTCTAATTTATTATCTGATTGTCTTATAATTTCATCCTTGATTACTTGTTATCTTATTTCTTCTATTATCTTTCTTTCTGTTGTTAGTGTTGCACCTTTAACAAACATTTACCTATACATGTTTGGAAAGTTTATTATTTATAATAAAAGCCCAATTTTCTTTGCACTATTGCTATTATCTTTCTTTATTAGGCAATTTTCAATTTCTTTTACAAACCGTTTAATTTAACTTTCTACCCTATTGAAACACTTTATCCGTTTCTAATTTAATTTTTTTTACCTCTTAATTATTTACTCTATTCATAGTATCTTGCTCCCTCCTCATCGGAATGCCACTCGTAATTATTTCATTTAGAAAAGTATGTTTAAACTAAGTCTGACGTGTGCATTTAGGAAGTGACAGTTATCACTTTAGTTTCACTTGAATGACTGTTACACGTGCCTGTAATTAAATGTAACAGATTAGTTCTCAGTCTTAAGTAAATACTCATGCACACACACAAGCACGCTTATCAAGTGAATAATCAGATGTTGCCAAATCGCTGTAATTTCACTGGGATGAGTGCACACGTGCATTAACTGATTACTCCTCAATAAAAAACAAACGAGAACACACACACACAGGTATGACGTACACTTATCTAGTGAGCTGTCAGTAATTGTCATTAAATCACTGTAATCTCATTGCGAAGAGTGTGTACATTCATACATATACACGAACCAGTTTAACATACAATTTCCTTGCATTTTTTAAATAAACGTTATGTTTAAGATATCTAACAGCAAGTATAAAAGAGGCAGTTTAAACTAATATTTCCACTTGACATATTGATTGTCAACTTAGTGGGTGGTGTGTTTGCCATTGAAAAAGATTTCCGTACCCGGAAATCGAAATATCTGGAAAAATCATGATGACAGTGGATTCAAACATTTCGGTAGGCAATCCGAAAATCAGGTAAATTATCTATTTCCTGTCGCGCAACATGTTTCTTTTAAAGCTTATTTAGGTACTAAATACGGTGCTATGTCAGTGAAGCTGCTAAACAGATATCATCACATAAAAAACAATTAGTAAGGCAAGTGGAAAATATTCGTTTCATTAAAATATGTTTAAAACATTGCGTAATTCCTAAATGTTTTAAACAAATTAGTTCAGTTGTGACCAGAAGGATAAACCAAAGGCAGCATGAACGGAAAGTATAATCTCATGCACATTCGTTTCGTGCTTACTGGCGACTCGTCAGTAGGAGCCGGTATTACGCCCTTTAACCACTATATATTTGGTCAAAGAATGTGGAATAATAGGACGGTACAATCTCCTAGACGAATGTGTAAGCCTGCAATAGTGAAGCTAACATCATATAAAGTCTCGACAATGCGACTTCAATGCTAACTCACACTATATAATATATATACCGAGTCTGTAAAGGATACTAACACAATGGCTATTGTGTTAGTAACTGATACCTTTTTTGAAATCGATGAGTACCGGATACTAACACTATGGTTTCCGAGTCGGTACATGATACCAACCTGATGGATATAAATTTATGCTAAAGTTCACCCAAATTGAAAATTACAACAATTTCCGAACACCTGTTACTCCAGTTAAACCATACACTCTGGCCTTCATCGATATCAGTTATCACATTTCGCGGTAAACATGACATCATTCAATTCAATATATTACAGTTAAATACTGTTTTGTTGCGAAGAACTAATATATATGCAAGTATGTATTAGGTTTTGCAAACCTAGTAACAAATTAGTTCAGCTGTGACCAGAAGGATAAACCAAAGGCAGCATGAACGGAAAGTATAAACTCATGCACATTCGTTTCGTGCTTACTGGCGACTCATCAGTAGGAGCCGGTATTACGCCCTTTAACCACTATATATTTGGTCGAAAATGTGGAATAATAGGACGGTAAAATCTCCTAGACGAATGTGTAAACCTGCAATAGTGAAGCTAACATCATCTAAAGTCAACGTCAATGCGACTTCAATGCTAACTCACACTATATAATATATATACCGAGTCTGTAAAGGATACTAACACTATGGCTATTGTGTTAGTAACTGATACCTTTTTTGAAATCGATGAGTACCGGATACTAACACTATGGTTTCCAAGTCGGTACATGATACCAACCTGATGGATATAAATTTATGCTAAAGTTCACCCAAATTGAGAATTACAACAATTTCCGAACTCCTGTTACTCCAGTTAAACCATACACTCTGGCCTTCATCGATATCAGTTATCACATTTCGCGGTAAGCATGACATCATTCAATTTAATATATTACAGTTAAATACTGTTTTTTGCCAAGAACTAATATATATGCAAGTATGTATTAGGTTTTGCGAACGTAGTAACAAATTAGTTCAGTTGTGACCAGGATAAACCAAAGACAGCATGAACGGAAAGTATAATCTCATGCACATTCGTTTCGTGCTTACTGGCGGCTCATCAGTAGGAGCCGGTATTACGCCCTTTAACCACTATATATTTGGTAGAAGAATGTGGAATAATAGGACGGTACAATCCCCTAGAAGAATGTGTAAAACTGTAATAGTGAAGATAACATAATCTAAAGTCAACGACAATGCGACTTCAATGCTAACTCACACTATATAATATACATACCAAGTCTGTAAAGGATACTATCACTATGGCTATTGTGTTACTAACTGATAACGTTTTTGAAATCGATGAGTACCGGAGTAACAGGTGTTCGGAAATATTTGTAATTCTCAATTTGTGTGAACTTTAGCATAAATTTATATCCAACAGGTTGGTATCATGTACCGACTCGGAAACCATAGTGTTAGTATCCGGTACTCATCGATTTCAAAAAAGTTATCAGTTACTAACACAATAGCCATAGTGTTTGTATCCTTTACAGACTCGGTATTTATATTATATAGTGTGAGTTAGCCTTGAAGTCGCATTGTCGTTGACTTTAGATTATGTTAGCTTCACTATTACAGGTTTACACATTCGTCTGGGAGATTTTACCGTCCTATTATTCCACATTCTTCTACCAAATATATAGTGGTTAAAGGGCGTAATACCGGCTCCTACTGATGAGTCGCCAGTAAGCACGAAATGAATGTGCATGAGATTATACTTTCCGTTCATGCTGCCTTTGGTTTATCCTTCTGGCCACAACTGAACTAATTTGTTACTTGGTTCGCAAAACCTAATACATACTTGCATATATATTAGTTCTTCACAACAAACAGTATTTATCTGTAATATATTGAATTGAATGATGTCATGCTTACCGCGAAATGTGATAACTGATATCGGTGAAGGCCAGAGTTTATGGGTTAACTGGAGTAACAGGTGTTCGGGAATTTTTGTAATTCTCAATTTGGGTGAACTTTAGCATAAATTTATATCCATCAGGTTGGTATCATGTACCGACTCGGAAACCATAGTGTTAGTATCCGGTACTCATCGATTTCAAAAAAGGTATCAGTTATTAACACAATGGCCATAGTGTTAGTATCCTTTACAGACTCGGTATATATATTATATAGTGTGAGTTAGCCTTGAAGTCGCATTGTCGTTGACTTTAGATTATGTTAGCTTCACTATTACAGATTTACACATTCGTCTTGGAGATTGTAACGCCCTATTATTCCACATTCTTCTACCAAATATATAGTGGTTAAAGGGCGTAATACCGGCTCCTACGGATGAGTCGCCAGTAAGCACGAAACGAATGTGCATGAGATTATACTTTCCGTTCATGCTGCATTTGGTTTATCCTTCCGGTCACAACTGAACTAATTTGTTACTAGGTTTGCAAAACCTAATACATACTTGCATATATATTAGTTCTTCGCAGCAAACAGTATGTAACTGTAATATATTGAATTGAATGATGTCATGCTTACCGCGAAATGTGATAACTGATATCGATGAAGGTTAGAGTGTGTGGTTTAACTGGAGTAACAGGTGTTCGGAAATTGTTGTAATTCTCAATTTGGGTGAACTTTAGCATAGATTTATATCCATCAGGTTGGTATCATGTACCGACTCGGAAACCATAGTGTTAGTATCCGGTACTCATCGATTTAAAAAAGGTATCATTTACTAACACGATAGCCATAGTGTTAGTATCCTTTACAGACTCGGTATATATATTATATAGTGTGAGATAGCATTGAAGTCTTATTGTCGTTGACGTTAGATTATGTTAGTTTCACTATTACAGGTTTACACATTCGTCTAGGAGATTGTACCGTCCTATTATTCCACATTCTTCTACCGAATATATAGTGGTTAAACTGCGTAACACCGGCTCCTACTGATGAGTCGCCAGTAAGCACGAAACGAATGTGCATGAGATTATACTTTCCTAATCATGCTGCATTCGTTTTATCCTTCTGGTCACAACTGAACTAATTTGTTACTAGGTTCGCAAAACCTAATACATACTTGGAGTAACATGTGTTCGGAAATTGTTGTAATTCTCAATTTGGGTGAACTTTAGCATAAATTTATGTCCAACAGGTTGGTATCATGTACCGACTCGGAAACCATAGTTTTAGTATCCGGTACTCATCGATTTCAAAAAAGGTATCAGTTACTAACACAATAGCCATAATGTTAGTATCCTTTACAGACTCGGTATATATATTATATAGTGTGAGTTAGCATTGAAGTCGCATTGTCGTTGACTTTAGATTATGTTAGCTTCACTATTACAGGTTTACACATTCGTCTGGGAGATTGTACCGTCCTATTATTCCACATTCTTCTACCGAATATATAGTGAATAAAGGGCGTAATACCAGCTCCTGCTGTTGAGTCGCCAGTAAGCACGAAACGAATGTACATGAGACTATACTTTTCGTTCATGCTGTCTTTGGTTTATCCTTCTGGTCACAACTGACCTAATTTGTTACTAGGTTCGCAAAACCTAATGCATACTTGGATATATAATAGTTATTCGCAACAAACAGTATTTAACTGTAATATATTGAATTGAATGATGTCATGCTTATCGCGAAATGTGATAACTGATATCGATGAAGGCCAGAGTGTGTGGTTTAACTGGAGTAACAGGTGTTCGCAAATTGTTGTAATTCTCAATTTGGGTGAATTTTAGCATAAATTTATATCCATGAGGTTGGTATCATGTACCGATTCGAAAACCATAGTGTTAGTATCCGGTACTCATCGATTTCAAAAAAGGTATCAGTTACTAACACAATAGCCATGGTGTTAGTATCCTTTACAGACTCGGTATATATATTATATAGTGTGAGTTAACATTGAAGTCGTATTGTCGTTGACTTTAGATTATGTTAGCTTCACTATTACAGGTTTACACATTCGTCTAGGTGATTGTACCGTCCTATTATTCCACATTCTTCTACCAAATATATAGTGGTTATAGGGCGTAATACCGGCTCCTACTGATGAGTCGCCAGTAAGCACGAAACGAATGTGCATGAGATTATACTTTCCGTTCATGCTGCCTTTGGTTTATCCTTCTGGTCACAACTGAACTAATTTGTTACTAGATTCGCAAAACCTAATACATACTTGCATATATATTAGCTCTTCGCAACAAACAGTATTTAACATGCTGACTTTGGTTTATCCTTCTGGTCACTACTGAACTAATTTGTTATTAGGTTCGCAAAACCTAATATATACTTGCATATATATTAGCTTTTCGCAACAAACAGTATTTAACTGTTATATATTGAATTGAATAATATCCTGCTTACCGCCAAATGTGATAACTGATATCGATGAAGGCCAGAGTGTATGGTTTAACTGGAGTAACAGGTGTTCGGAAATTGTTGTAATTCTCAATTTGGGTGAACTTTAGCATAAATTTATATCCATCAGGTTGGTATCATGTACCGACTCGAAAACCATAGTGTTCGTATCCGGTACTCATCGATTTCAAAAAAGTTATCAGTTACTAACACAATAGCCATAGTGTTAGTGTCCTTTACGGACTCGGTATATATATTATATAATGTGAGTTAGCATTGAAGTCGCATTGTCGATGACTTTAGATTATGTTAGCTTCACTATTGCAGGTTTACACATTCGTCTAGGAGATTGTACCGTCCTCTTATTCCACATTCTTCACCAAATATATAGTGGTTAAAGGGCGTAATACCGGCTCCTACTGATGAGTCGCCAGTAAGCACGAAACGAATGTGCATGAGATTATACTTTCCGTTCATGCTGTCTTTGGTTTATCCTTCTGGTCACAACTGACCTAATTTGTTACTAGGTTCGCAAAACCTAATACATACTTATATATATAATAGTTCTCCTCAACTAATACGTTAATTGATCTACCGTATGTAAAGTTCTGTTTATTCAATTTTTAAACCTGGAATGAGTTCAATCTAACTTTAAACGCCAAAACGGCTGAGTAAAATATGATGAACTCTAGCCCCTATTAAGAAAAAACTAACCGACTACATATGCGTTAAAGTTTATATTTCCTTCTTGCTTTGACAATTAGATATTGACGATTATATTTCAAAAAACTATATTTTATGAAAATATTTATGCTTCATTATTAATTCTACCTTTTCCGTGCAATTTTTCCCTGTGTAAAACTTTGTCAGTACTTCATTTACAAAGAAATAATGCCCTTAAACGTACTTGTACATAAAATGGCGTGCCTCGTCATAGCAAAAATACATTATGGGTACGGATTGATTTGGCTGTGTATTATTCTCTAGTGGTTTTCCAAGTTGAATCAATAAGTTGGTTCGTTTAACAGATTTGTAGTGAAGTTTCTTCCATATTCACCATATGATACGCGAAAACTTCCGTTTCTGTTGCAAGAAGTACCTATCGTTTATAAAACAGCATAGAATCAGCGTAATATACTGGCATTTCACTGCCACACAACCTTGAATTTGATAGATTCGTGTAATCGGTTTGAAGATTTATATAATTAAACGAACATTGGTTGCGCGAGTGGTGATAACAATTATTATAATCAAGGTTGCGGTCGTGATATAAACACCTGACCCATTAATTACTTACATATGTCAGTATAAACTAAGAATTGTATAGTGTAGAAAGGCAATTCATCCAGTAGACCGGTTTCGTCCTTATTGGGAACTCATCAAGTACTGGCCAGAATTTGCCGCGGACAGGATACGAACCTGGGCACGTCTGCTTCGGAATCTGGTGCTCTAACCACTGAGCTATCCTGCCGCACACTACACTACACCAATTGTCAGTTATATACTAACTAATGTAACTTGGTTAGTCAATTTTTCCTTTGGGTGGAGCTCATATGGCATCCATTTAGACCCAAAGTTCCAACTAACCATGCCCAATCTGTCATTACTGAACAGACACCACATTACATGGTGAAGTGGTATTGAAATGGACATTTATATAATTAAACGAACATTGGTTGCGCGGGTGGTGATAACAATTATTATAATCAAGGTTGCGGTCGTGATATAAACACGAACCTGGGCACGTCTGCTTCGGAATCTGATGCTCTAACCACTGAGCTATCCTGCCGCACACTACACTACACACAATTGTCAGTTATATACTAACTAATGTAACTTGGTTAGTCAATTTTTCCTTTAGGTGGACCGCAACCTTGATTATAATAATTGTTATCACCACCCGCGCAACCAATGTTCGTTTAATTATATAAATGTTCATTTCAATACCACTTCCCCATGTAATGTGGTGTCTGTTCAGTAATGACAGATTGGGCATGGTTAGTTGGAACTTTGGGTCTAAATGGATGCCATATGAGCTCCACCTAAAGGAAAAATTGACTAACCAAGTTACATTAGTTAGTATATAACTGACAATTGTGTGTAGTGTAGTGTGCGGCAGGATAGCTCAGTGGTTAGAGCACCAGATTCCGAAGCAGACGTGCCAGGTTCGTATCCTGTCCGCGGCAAATTCTGGCCAGTACTTGATGAGTTCCCAATAAGGACGAAACCGGTCTACTGGATGAATTGCCTTTTCTACACTATACAATTCTTAGTTTATACTGACATATGTAAGTAATTAATGGGTCAGGTGTTTATATCACGACCGCAACCTTGATTATAATAATCGGTTTGAAGGTTTGAAACTGCGCTAAAGCGCAACCAATGCAGCATAATTAAACATAGAGGCATTCAAATCATCACAGCGACAATAAAATCCATTCGGCATTGATGACCAAAATATGCACCCTAAGGCGCAATTCATTTCCACAAATGCAACTATTAAAGTGCGGATTTTAGTGAGTTAGATGATAAATTAATATCTGTTTTGGTCATGATAAGTTTTATTGTCTAGAGAATGAACCATTTTTTTTCTTTTTCTGTTTAATTCAGTATAAAATTGTAAAGAAGAAATAATTGCACAGCCTAGGAAACCCTTTGTTTAAAGAATGAATAAATAAATAGCGTGTGGAAAAACCAATTATAACCACTACCTAGTTAAATAGAGCTAATATATATGCAAGTATGCATTAGGTGTTGCGAAACTAGTAACAAATTAGTTCAGTTGTGACCAGAAGGATACACCAAAGACAACATGAACAGAAATTTTAATCGCATGCACATTCGTTTCGTGCTTACTGGTGACTCATCAGTAGGAGTCGGTATTACGCCCTTTAATCACTATATATTTTGGTGAGGAATGTATGATAATAAAACGGTGCAATTTCCTACATGAATGTGTAAACGTGCACTAGTGGAGCTAGCACTATATAAAGTCTCGAAAATGTGACTTCAATGCTAACGCACTCTATTATATATATATATATGATGAGTCGCCAGTAAGCACGAAACGAATGTGCATGAGATTATACTATCCGTTCATGCTGTCTTTGGTTTATCCTTTTGGTCACAACTGAACTAATTTGTTACTAGGTTCGCAACACCTAATACGTACTTGCACTACCCAGCTAGTTTAAGGCGAAGCAAATATCAAACGGAAGACATGCAACATAGATAGATTTGTGTAGTCGGTATTGAAGGTTTAAAACTGCGCTAGGTTGATTTCTTCTACCGGCGTGCTGGTCTTACAATCCTGAACAGCGCTAAAACGCAACCAATGCAGCATAATTAAACATAGAGGCATTCAAATCATCACAGCGACAATAAATTCCAGTCGGAATTGATGACCAAAATAGGTACACTAAAGCCCAATACATTTCCACAAAGGTAACTCTTAAAGTGCGGATTTTAGTGATTTAAATGATAATGCTCATGATAAGTTCTATTGTCGAGAGAATTAATCAACTGTATTCTTCTTCTGCATAACTCAGTATATTATTGACTGCAAATGAATAAAAATAGAAAGGCATTTGAAAAATCGCAAAAGAACATTTCAAGTTGGGACTCAAAATGCGAATAAATGAAAACTTCAAAAGGCTACTTATTTACTGTAACTTTGAAACACAATTTAGTTATAAAAATATGGCGAAACAGGACCATTTGTGTAACTAATTGCATATTTAATCTAATAGATAATTTGCTGAACTTTTTAAGAACTTTTTCATTTTACACAATATAGCAGCATTCATTTATTTGGTTTGATTATTGGTTTAATGGCGTTTTACAAATGTAATAAAATATTTGAAAAAAATATCCAATATTACACGCGTACTTTCATTATTTGAAATCAGAAAAAGCACAACATATGTCGATGGAAATGTTGCTCTATTTTGAAGAAATAATTTGATTCTATTCTGTTTAAATTTGTCAGTTATTTTTGCGAAATGCGATGCCACTATGATATTAAACTAGTACATTTGCACTTGAGGTATACATTTAATATAATTAAACGAAAATCGGTTGCGCGGGTGGTGATAAAATTACTTTGATCAAGGTTGCGATCTTGTTATATATACTTGTCCCATTTTGCATAGTAGTTTGTCAGTATGAACTAAGTATTGTATTGTGTGGAAAAGGCAATTCATACAATAAACTGGTTATAGATTTGACCGCATTTTTCTTGTGCGGGACAATTGGTAGCACTCATAGGTCGGTAAAATCTTGAACTTTTTCCATCTTCAGATGATGTAATTTTTGGCCTCAGTTGATGGGTTCTCACTTGTCCCTTCTTCTTTAAGCCATCAATTAGCTGATTGTCTGAAAATCTTGTTTAGTTTAAACAAAAAAACTTTAAAGGAGAGTGAATTATGAAAGGCAAGATCTAGCTTAGATGGATATTTACCTATGTAACACACAGAAATGAGGCAACATAGCATAGCATCATTATGACTGCAAGATTTAGGGTATGGAGAAATCGGCAACACAGCTTGTTTGCGGGTTTCACTGTACCGCGTCATAAACACGAACAAACATCCCAGGTAACACTACCCAACTAGGAAAAGTTTAAAGATTACTCTACCATAAATCTGCGACAAGATCGAAACTGAGCTCGATACTACGTCATATCGCCAGCCAAGAACGACGATGTCCACGCCAACCCCCAACCTAGTAGGCGAGCGGGTCATGTACTACACAATAATGCTAGGTTGAAAAATCGAATTGAAGGCGCACGTAAAATTTGAGCGAGACAGCGAATTTGATGGAGCCTAATTAGTTTTTCAAACGAGGAGCACATGTTGGTCCATCTAAAAATATGTCAACGAATGTCATCGTTGCTCATTCGTTTTTGGTACTCTGTATTACCTGTGCTTCTCAACCAACAGTGGTGGAATACCTGCAAGCGTCCAAAAACCTCGACTTTAACGAAACAAGTTTCCATAGCAAAAAATAAAAGCGCATATAAAGATGCATTTTAAGGACGACCATTGAGACTGTGAGATACTCGCGTTTCTCCATGTATGGTTAAAACTGGAGAGAATTAGCTTTCATGATTTTCGTACTCACATCGTAACTCATATTGCCAGTTATTGATACATAAATAGGAGAAGATGTTGATTATGTCCAAAAATTCACTTTGTAGCCATAGCGTTGAAGTGGGTGTGATCAATTCCTATCGTCAAAAAAGGCAATCGTAATTCGTGTGATAACCATCGTGGTACAAGCCTGACTCCAGTCGTGTCTAGGTTATTTGCTTCGATTATCCTACGTCGTCTTAGCACTTCCCACGAATCACACAATAGAGAAGAACAGGCAGGATTCCGCTCAGGACGAGGTTGTATAGATAATATTTTTACTTTAAAGTAAGTTCTCGAATAGAGATTTTTATATCACCATCCCCCAATAGCCGTCTTTCTAGAATTCAAGGGTGCATTTGACTCTGTGAATCGCAATGGTTTATTTCATATTTTGTCGGAAAGTGATGTACCACAAAATTTGTTAATATTATATGCGCTCTCTAAAAAAATATTAATGATCGCTTTAAAGTCTACAAAGGATTAACGCATAACTTTACAACCAGCAGTGGTTTTCTGTAAAGTTGTCCACGTTCCCCATTTTTGTTTAATATTGTATGAAAAAAACTCTTCTACACAATCAGGATTCAAGTGTTGAAGTTCTCCATGGAGGTAAACAAGTTGATCTTGACTATATAGACCATATAATACTATTATTCGGCAATCGAAATTCTGCTCAGGCCACCTTGAATAGATTATCAGACGTTATTCCACCTCTCGCTATGAAATTAGCACCATCTAAATTTAAGATTATTTTACAGGATCACCCACCGCTCACTCCAACGTGGCGACTGCAGAATGAAGATCCGGAAATAGTTGGCAGGTTTACATATTTAGGGAGTTCTATCAATATATTAGGCAATATGTCTGACGAGGTGAGTACAATAGTCGCGAAAGCTAGAGTAGCTCTCTCGAACCTTCGCCATTTATTTAAAAACGCGACTATCTCACATTGCCTTAAAGGTTGTGTTTTTAATGCATCTGTACGCGCAGTTTCGCTATACGCTAGTGAAACTTGGCCTCATAGAGTTGATGAGTTTAGACGCTTACATGCATTTAATCATCGGTGTATGAGAAGAATAGCACATGTTGGTTAGCATAAACGAATAACCAACGTTAATATCCGTAGACGTATTTTTGGATTTGCCAATAAGTGCTCCTCTTTAGAAAAACAAATAAGGCTCCATCAACTTCGTTGGCTCGGTCAAGTTTCGCATATGCTCACAATTCGATTGCCCAGTAGAGCTCTGTTCTCTCATCCAGCACCAGATTGTCGTAAGAAAAAAGGTGGGCAGATTTTGACATGTCAGAAACAGTTGAAGTCACTTACATCAAAATTGTGCGATAATTCATTGTAGACCTTAACACAATCGGAAATGTTTGCGCAGAAAGCGAGTATATAATTAAAAAGTTTAGTTGACATATTGTTTGCGATGCAATAAACATGCCGCATATGAAGTACGTGCCTTACGATGCAACTATTGTCCATATAATTGAGTCCTGAAGAGTATGTGGCTTACTCTACTCTAGAATGTGATTCACGCGAAGCGCTAAGACGGCGTAAGAAAATCGAAGCCAATAACCTAGATACGACAAGATTCGTGTTTGTGTCACGATTGTAATCACACAAATTAGTATTGCCTTTTTGAAGATAGGAATGATGGTCGGCTCATTGCAAAATACCTGCAGGATATCATTATTCCATATAGTACAAAATAAGTTTAATCAACGCTCCATAAATTATATCGCCACCATCCATAGTTAAGCACGGAATCGAATCATCGTGGCCTGCAGCACCCGATATTTCTAATTCTGATGGTTATTCAAAATAGACGTTTCACACTGTTGATATAGACATACTTTCAGGGATCGGGACTGATTAATGCACCAAAAAATTTGATCTCCGAAGACTACCTATCAAGACTATACTCACAGATATACACAATTGCATGCATGTTTACACACGTTCATATAAGTCTACAAACATATATACATCCATTCATACAAACATACACACACATGGATACGCATATATACATACATACATGAATATATATATATATATATATATATATATATATATTCTTATAATTAGGAAAACAGAACACATAAATAACAAAGTGGATAAAGGCCATTTATTTCGTGAATACGAAATGCCCTCTGATTCTCGCTAGTCAGCTTGCCGTCGTACTCTGATGATGATCATGGAAGTTCGAAACGCGTTAGTTTGTGCGATTGACGATATTTATGTTTCCTTGTTCGATGATGTGTTAAATACAATGTGATTGGTGTGTACTTGTAGCTCAAAAACTTGATTTAAAGAATTGTTACCACCACCCGCGCAATCAATTTGACAGTATAACTGCGCAGTTAAAACTTGGTGTTAAATGGTTAACAAAAAATGAGAGACAGAATGTCAGTCGAAGAAGGACAGTTTCAGTTGCTGGTGAGAACTTAGACTCCTATTGCCTTAAACTCAGATTTTCCGCGCAGATTGTCTGAAAGATTATTTGAGAGAAAGAAATCACTGAATATTAATAACTCCCTCCCTAATGAATGGACGACATAGCGCATTCATTAAAATCCACACTTAACAGTGAACATAATACTGAAGTTAGGAATATGATTCTAAATGCCGTTGCATTGTTGTTTATGATGATGTAAAACAAATCAAATAAATTTAAAGACGAACAAATCATCGATAAATGTGTTCAACGCTTTATAGGTAAGCATACGACAGGACAAATATACGATCGACTTCAGTTTATAGTTGATTAATAAAGGAGGCGTCATTGTGATGAAACCTGACATATAGGTAAAGCAGAAGTAATACATAAATTTGGGTGTAAATCTCGCACACAAAGACTAAATAACAGCAAAAACACTGTAAAATGAAGCATATTACGGTTGAATTCATCTACGCTGCCAACAGACTTTCAATGCCGTCCTGTTACACATTCTGCCATAGATCTCACATATTATATTTATCCTAAAGCTGTAATATAAAGTAATGTCTTCTAATTATTTATTATGTGTTGCGCAACTAATAACAAGTAGTTCAGATTGGACAAAAGGATTAACCAAGTCCACAAGAACGGAAGGTATAATTTCATGATCACATTCGATTCGTGCTTACTGGCGACTCATTGGTAGGAACTGGTATTACGCTTTATGCCAACTGTACATTAGAGTGTGGAATTTCCTATACTAGGCCCTAGTGAAAAATCGCAAATAAGCACGAAACGAATGTGCATATGAGATTATACATTTCGTTCATGATGACTGTGCTCATTCATGTTTTCTGGCCAAAAAGCCTGCTGAACGCCAATCCCATTATATATAAATTTGCCAGTATAAACTAAGCATTGTATTAGGCAGCAAAAGAAATCCAACCACTAGACCGGTTTCGATTTCAGATACTCTATAGAATTTGCCGCCGACAGGAACTCAACTTGGTCACATTTGCTTCCAAGTCTTTGACTCCATCCAATGCATCACCCTGTCGCACATCACACACAATTTGCCATTCTGTACTAACTTATGTCTTTGGTTAGTCTTTCCTTCAGGTGGAGCCCTTGTGGCATTATTTTAGACCTAACGTTCTAAATGGCCACCCAAATCTGTGAATATTAACGGACACCACGCTACCTGTGGGTGTGGTAACGAACTAAAGTTTTACAGAGGAAAAACGCATTGCTTGTGCGGGTAATGACCACAATGTCAACGACAGATTTGTTGCCTTGAATTTGCTTGTCGGTGGTAAGCCAATTTATTGAAATTAAACTATAAACAGCAAAAGATAACAATACAAATTGCGGCAAATTAGAAAACGGATAAAACGAGATGATGAAAATCATCTACCAAGTTAGTTATCTAAATGAATCCTATGACTGCACAGAATATTTTTACGAATAAAAAACGAAATAACACGGAATCACTTCATTATTAATTCATTTTAAAATTGTTATCTTAATTTATATACCACGCTGACTGCCTAACTATAGAAGTATCCATTGGATGAATGACAAAACAAAACCTGTCTGTTCGTGTTTCCGCTAAGATGACATTCTGGTTAATTGAATCCCTGCCCAAGAAGTATTTTGGCTAGAGCGTTGGAAGCTGGACTCCGAAAACTAGTGCTTAATTAAACCATCAGCCATTGATAACACATTGAAATACCAAATATTTATATTAAGCTAACGGAATTATAATGAACACCAATTTCGTACGTAAGATAAGTTGTAACATAACACGACTAAATTAACGTCAGGTATACGTGATGAAGCAGTTCGATCGTCCTTTATCATAATAAGAAGAACTGACAAACGTGGATCGATTCCGGATGATATATCTAAGTTTGCGACTGCATAGAAATTGCGCAATCTTCAATCCATTTGAGCAGAAGGATAAGAATTTTTAGATCTCAAAATCAGAACTCAGCATATCAAAAAGGTTTTACGTATATATTTCGTTTTGATCGCTGTTACATAGTGTTTCGTCGTAATTTAACGATGACCAAAAAGGCAGAAACGCATCAGTACGTAAAACAGACGGTAGTTTATATACGTTTTATGATTAATTACATGAAATTTGGTATTCGCGATTATCAAAAACCAGTAAGTCACTTTCTATAACATATATATGCGTGGTAAATGTAAATAAATATTATATTCATGATTGCGCAAAATCTGCGCAGCTGAAATTTTAAATCAAGTATAGTTTATACAAGACTACTAGAAGTGAGAGGCGCATTTTTGATCAACCATACTTTACAAAAACATCGTGCTTGATTATTTAAATCAAGCTTTCGAGCTTGAAGTAAACAACAATCCCATTGTATTTAACCAGTCGTCGGCCAGCACAGAAAAACTATCGCCATTCGCACGCACTGACGCGTTTCAACCTTCCGTGATCATCATCAGAGTACGACGGCAAACTGTCTAGCGAGGATCAAACCGCATTTCATATATATCTCGAAACCAAAATTAGATATGCGGTTCTCATCTCATATAGTCTCGCGTATATTGTACTTAACTGGAAACGTTGGACTCACAATTTCTATGCAGTCACGAACATTAAAATTTTGCAGCTTTCGCCACATAAATATAAGTAATACAATTAAACAATCATTGTTTGCGCGGGTGGTGGTAACAATTTTTTAAATCAAGTTTGCCAGCTTGAAGTAAAAACCAATCCCATTGTAATTAATCAGTCGTCGAGTTGACAGCCTCATATCTAATTTTTCTTTCCATATATATGCATAGCCGTTTGATCTTCGCTGGTCAGTTTGCCGTCGTACTCTGATGATGATTATGGAAGGTCGAAACGCGTCAGTGCGTGCGACTGGCAGTAGTTTTGCTATGCTTTTCGACAACTGGTTAAGAAAAAAGAGATTGATGTTTAATTTAATCTCTCAAACTTGATTTACATAATTGTTACCACTACCCGCGCAATCAGTGATTGGTTATTTGTGTCGTGATCCTCGTAATTCAGCTTTCTATCAAGCTCTGATGATGAACCTGGAAAGTCGAAATGCGTCAGTAATTGCGATTCACGGTAATTTAATTAGGTGCGACTGGTTAAATAGAAACATCGTTTGGAGAAGAAAAACAACTAGAGGTACACATGAACGTACAGGATACACTTGATTACACGAGGTCGTTACGGTGTCACAAAATTTACCGTTGCAAAGTCTATTCCGAAATGCAAACATCGACCAGGGATTATGAAAGGCATTAAAATCTTCAACAACATAGGTAAACTAATGTTCGTTTAATTATATATGTAAACCTTGACTTTTTGTTGGCTCATTTATTTCGATAAAAAGATACGGTGCTTTTTGTTCGTGATAGAAAGAAATTGCTCAAGCGTAACAATACCATTGTGATACTTACTGCCACCTAATATTTTTTCTGTCATTCGATTACTGTTAGACTGTCCGAAAATAAACCGATGCCGTAGAACACCAACAGAACTCACGAGTACCAGCCACGATGCTCAAGGAAAAGCAGTGAGTAAATGCGGTAACCAATGAATATCGGAAAGAGTAACCAAGAAGCATAACGAAATGCCAACTAAATAGAAAACTTTAGAAATAAGAAATAAAAAATAACTGTTAAAATTGAAGCCCAAATTCACAAAAACCCGCTATTAATAAGACAGAAACCAAATACTTCGCATCTTAAGCATATCGGCATAACAAACTATCATGTCTTATGACGGAAATTCAAGATATATTCGAATGAAGCTGTTAGTGCAATGGTTTGCAGACTATTGACTCGGTTCCTGTTATGCTCAACAAGGTCAGTAGTGTTTGTTCTGTCATATTACGTGTTTTGCTTATTTCGATGTACGTTTTCGTGTGGCTTTTACTTCATACCTAGCATTATTTCATATTTAACAAGTTTTTTTATTCACATTAATGACACATAAGCAGATATAAAAATAAAGAATCAAGTAATATCAGTTTTGACTAGCTACAACGAATGTAATATTTCATTTTTAACAATATTATGACTATCATATGCCTCTGGTATGCTGTAAAGCTAATCAATTATCCAATCAACAAGTGACAGGTTTTCTGTTGCATGAAGGCAGATCAGGGATGGCTTGTTAGAAACTCAGGTCCTAAGAGATTCCAAATAGTGTCCACATGAAAGAAAGACTAACCAAATACCTATGTTGCTATATGACTCTACATTGCGTATAGTATGCTACAATAGTGCCGCAGTGAAGTGTCCCCGATTTGAGCTCAATCCGCGGCATATTCTGGATGTTACAGAATTAGTTCTCGAAATGGAAAAACCAATATAGTGGATGAATTGCCTCTGATTTAATGTTTAGTTTACACTGGCAACATATTCAAAATCCAGCTAATTTAGACTCATATAGTTTCCCTAAGTGCTTTAATAAAAGTTTTATAATGACAGATCTTGCGTAGCTAGTTAGAACTTCAGGTCTTAAGAGATTCCAAATAGTTTTCACCTGAAGAAAAGACTAAGCAGAAACATATGTTGGTATATGACTTCGGATAGCGTGTGATATGCAACATGTCTCGTCTGGCGAGTTCCCACTAAGAACTCTGAATAAATTGACTTTGACATCTAATTCAATATTTAGTTTATACAGGCAGAATTATATATAACTATAACCCTGTCATTTATCTCCAAATCTGTGTGGGTGCCTGTGTATGCGCGCGTATATACAAAATAACCCTAATATTAATTATTAGGGTTTATAAAATAG
>JAQBSW010010185.1:0-25378 GCA_029291075.1 Eudiplozoon nipponicum
ATTCCGTTTTATTTTCACATCCATAAAGGGTAATTCATCATTATTCTCTTTTTCCAATGTAAACTTTAATTCACCTAATTGGTTGGCTAATTCGAGGAATTTATTTAACTCATTATCACCATGATTCCAAATTATAAACATATCATCCAGGAATCTCACATGCAAGTTTGGCTTGGGAGGAGATTTTAACAACAGATTTTTTTCAAAATAGTGCATAAAAATATTAGCAACCGGGAATGATAGTGGTTGTCCCATAGGGACACCTTTAGCTTGTTTATAAAATTAATTTCTGAACCTAAAGTAGGTGGAGGACATACAAATATTTAAGATTTCCATAATACTTCTTAACATCATTTTACTACCTTCTATTATCTCTGGGAACTCTGTTAAACAACGCTTTACACTTTCTAATGCTGCTTGAAATGTAACATATTTTTGCGAAACTCTATTAATCGAAATTACCTGATCTGTGTATTTACTAACGTAGGTAGTTTTCCTGTAGTTTTCTTTCTTCAACAAAATATTTCGGCTGCATTTATCGGCTGCCTTCTTGCTTCATTAGTTTGGTTATTTATTAAACCGGTGAAAATGGACCAACTGATGAAGGTTGCCGATAAAATCAGCCGAAATGTTGTTTAAAAAACAAAACAACTAAAGCTCAGGTATGTTGTTTGCGGAGTGGTTTACTTCAATGTGATTGATGTTTACTTCAATCTCACAAACTTGACTTAAAAGAATATTTACCTCTACCCGCGTAATCATTGATTGTTTAGTTGTATTACCTATATATATATGTGGCGAAAGCTGTAAAAAGTTAATGTTCGTGACTGCATAGAAGTTGTGCAACCGACATTTTCAGTCAAGTACAATGTATGCAAAACTACTAGAAGTGAAAGCCACATATCTAATTTTGATTTCTATTTATATGTATTGTGGTATGATCCACGCAAGTCAGTTTGCCTTCGTACTCTAATGAGGATAATGGTAGGTCGAAATGAGTCAGTACCTTTGAATGACGTTAGTTTTGCTATTTTGCTCGAAATCTAGATGGTGTTTACTTCAAACTAGCAAACTTGATTTAAAGAAGAGTGGTCATTATTTAAAAGATATTGCGAGAAGTGTTAAAAATCTGGAGATCAATGTTTCCAAATTGAGATCACATTTACCGTAAGTGACATGGGCTGACGCATTCTGCACTTCCAAGATCAGAGGTTCACAGACAATGGAATTTCATGGTTAAAGCCTATTGCATAGCCAAAGTATGGAGACTGAAAAATGCGTTTCTCGTCGCAAATGATCTCATATACATTATACTTGACTGGTTAAATCGGCTGAAATATTTTTATGCAGTAACGAATATAATATAACGAAAATGTGGTTATCCGTACATAAGCCCTACAATTAAACACTAATAATTAGCGTGGGTGGTAAGAAATACACTTTAAATAAAGTTTGCGAACTTAAAATATGCAACAGTGCAGTTGAATCTAAACAGACGCATAAGTGATTACATCTACGGTCATTCGCAGGCGATGACGTGTTTTAACTTTCCATGATCATTATCCGAGCCCAACGGCAAACTGACTAATGATATTTATGCTCAATGTATAGATAAGATATGGAAATTGATGTATAAGTTTCTTTCCTTAAAGTAGTCTTACTTGACTATATCTGTCGGTTGCTAATTTCTTTGTAGAACCGATCATAATGTTCGGCAGTTTTCGCCACATTAACTTAGGTTTTAACATTTGAGGTTTAATAAGTGCGCGGGTGGGGATAACAGTTCTATAAAAGCAAGTTCTTAGATCAAGATTATCCAGATTATCTTCCTCTGACGATAAAATTGAAAGTTTGAAAAAAATATATTGAGTATTGAAGACCGTAGTTTTGAATATTTCATACTGAATATGTAAAATGATTTTTGTTTTAATTTTACATTCGCCAACATCAGTTAGAAAATGATAAATCCTGTTTTTTATTTTATTTAACAATTTACTTTTTTATAATAATTTGTGTTTCGGCTAGCTAAATTAAATTTTAGCTTATATTTACCTATTAGGTGGAGTTTACACTTTAACGGACTTGTAGTAACTAAACAGCATATAATTCCGGCTAAGCAATTTACTTGTATGTGGTCATTTATTTCAAGCCAAATTGAAAAAAATGATTTCATTTTATCTAGGTATATCGAAATGGCGAGAAATATAAAAATACATATGCATCAGTATACACGTTTTGTATATATTTACTTTGTTACCTATAGTATGATTTGGAAATTTTCTGATTCATTCATTCGAGAATTTGCAAGTTAATGAAAATGCGCCGGAAATTGTACATTGTTCGATAAATGCCGTGCTGTAGAATACTTATGAATGAGGTATAAAGAACTCGGTAAGATGGTTCAAAATGACAAGTGTGATATTCCAAAATCTGAATGAAATCAAGTGTCGTAATCGCAAGTGCATTTGCGTTTTGTGGGCAAACTTACTCGAAAAAAGGAGCTGGTTCAATTGCTGAAACGCATGATTTGTTAAGCGTTTAAACACGAAACAGCTCGTATTTGTAGCCAGTTGTACAAACGTATGTTAAAGAAGTGACTGCGGAGGCGTGTTGCTGTCTAGATCTTATGAGTCGTCAGCACACATGAAAAGTGTGACCACTCCGGATTGCATCTTTTGTTCATGCTAAATATGGCATATTCTTGTGGTTATACTTAAACTACTATTTAAAGAGAGCAACCATACCCAGGGCATAGTTAGTGTTGTCAACTTGGTATGATGTTAAACAAAGTGCCACAACATAAGCAATTCACTATTTATCATATTTAACAACAAAGGAGTGTGTACCATTTCCAGGTTTTGCATAGTTAAAATCAATATTACACAAATTAAATAGAGAAGCTATGCGAATAGGCCTTTTATTCAATAAAGCTTCGCAAAATTATCTATTCTTTTGTATATCCAAATCGTATAGAATTTGATACCATTTGAGTATTTGTTTAGACATATAAAACAACAAATGTCCAAAATAGCCCGCCAATTGACTCTAAATGAAAAAAGGATGTGCTGCGGGCGGAAGATAAATTTTTACGCAACCTAGTCAATCAATTTAGTCATGTTATAAAGATAGAAGATATTAATAAACCTAGTGCATGTCGATTTTAAATAAACCATCATTATCTAGCAAAAAAGAGATTAAGTCAATGCCTAAGATATATATTTTAGAAACGTAATACTAATTTTAAATTTTTTCGAAATATGTGCTTGTTTAAGGTTGGGATTTAGTGTGATTATCGTAAAAAGTTGTATTTTAATGTAACACAAATATTTCACGAATCAGTAATGCTCACTTCATACACAACATTTTATTCTGCAATTTTGTACGAGTCCTGACAATTAAATCCCAATTGCACTAAGATAATCCAATCAGAAACCATTATATTTTTTCCATACTGCTGTTACATGGACTACTAAAATCGATATCGTAATTATGCCTTATATTTCATTGATTACTTACTTGTTGCATAAGTGAACAGGTATAACCAATACTTATTTAAGCACCGATTTTAGAAGAATGAATTATTCGTCTAGACGCAAAACGTCAAGGCTCTCTGATTCAAATTTCTTCAACAACAATACTCTTAATAATTTATGATTGTTAGTTAGGATAGAACTAATCTCGTAAACGTCCTCCATTTGCTATGCAAGGCAATGGGTATATTAAACCAGCAATATATATATATATATATATATATATATATATATATATATATATATATATATTTATAATGTCCATGCCTTTTAATATTGCACAGTAATTTTTCTAATTGGGAAGAAAGAACACATTGTTATTAATGTGTTTTTTCTTCCTAATTAGAAATATATATATATATATATATATATATATATATATATCTCATATATGCATATATATTCATATATATTGTCAAATAGTATCTACATGATTGAAATACTAACATGAAACGTAAGGTTGACAACAAGTTGCAAATTAAATGTATTTTGTTGCACTGTTAGCGCAGTGGATGTGTTAAATTGTCGGAAGTCATTGTTCCTTGGTGTGAGCCATAGTCGCTGCAAATCTCACAAATAATCAACGAGTCGCCAATAAGGAACTAATTAACCTACTTCGAGAATTGCCTTTTCTGCTTTCAGCAATATTTAGTTTCTTTTGAAAGAATATATATACATATATATATATATATATATATATATATATATATATATATATATCAGAATCCGCTACTAATTATCTCTTCAATATAACTGATTCTGGCGTCCTGATATGGATTCTATATTGCGAGATCAGAACTAGATAGTTAGAAATATCAGATCTTGAGAAATGCCAAATACGCTCCAACTGAAAGAAAAGCAAGTCAAAAAACCTAATTTGATATGTATTGAAAGATTGCATGTTGTGCGTGGCAGGGATGGCGCATTTGATCAACGAATGACTCCGATTCATGGGCCTCGGTTCAGGACTGGTCTCAGTGAATTCTGGCAGGTAATAGATGAGCTTTAAACATGGATGAAATCGATTTACATCAGGAATTGCTTTTTCTATTATATATATATATATATATATATATATATATATATATATATATGATGAATTCAGATACCATGGCATAAATCGATTAAGCCAAGTTTCATTGTAAATTAAACAGTATATGCTTTAGTAAATGCATATCAAATGATTCACAGGTAGCGCCAAACTTTGGCACCCATCATTTGTGGAACGAATTTGATTTCGTCCAATGTTTCAATCAAAAATATGTATTTATATTTCCCTAAGCTTTAAAATAGTTTCCTACATCATATTATCTTAAAAAGCAATGATAAAAAGTCGACAAAAAAAATTTAGTTATGACGGGGTTTGAAAATAAGCATGCGGATGAGCTGGAGTAACAGGTGATCATAAGGAGCAATTCTCAGTTCTGGAGCACTTTGGCATATATTGAAATTGGTAGTATGTACCATTATTTTTTAAGTGTTTAAACGTTCGGCATGTGTTATATAAAGTTAGTTGACTTTGAAGTCGCATTGTCGAGGATTTTGTAGGAAGTTAACTCCATTACGTCGTGTATTCACATTCGTATAGAAGATTGTACCTTCCAATTGTATCGCATTCCTCGACCAAATAAATAATGGGTATAGAGCGTGCTACCGGCTTCTACTGATGAGTCGCCAGAAAGCACGAAACGCATCTATACATGAGATTATATCTTTCGTTCATGCTGACTTCCTAATAATGTTTTTACTAATGAGTTACTAGGTACGCACTATTTAATGAACACTTGCGCATTTACATATTCTATCCGCAACACTCAACATATAATTATTTGAATATAACCTTTGTCGCTGTAGACAAAAAACTTCATTAGGGAGCAGTCTTTTATTCTGCTAGACTAGTTTCTGTTTTACTTGACACAACTCACTAGCCAGAACTGTTGCGACTGTGACATGATTCAGAAAACATTTATTTAAAAAAAACACCTTTTCACCAACCGACTAATTACAATCGCTGGTCAATTGCGACAATCGCAATCCGCTCCTGTATATTCACATAAACGAAATATGCGTAAAGGTGCATGAATTGGCAGAATAACGAAAATTGGATGAATTCCACGGCTTTTCTAATTAAAATAGTGCTGTTGCATAACTTTGATTGAAATAATATTGGGTTTGATTCTAAGTCGTGCCATTTATAATTTTTTGAAAGTTTTTTTCAACTGGGATTAGACTAGCACGGTAAATAAGTTACATTCTGCATTCTATTTAATTTTTATTTTTAAACGAATCTATATATTTTACAAAAATCTGCTGAGTTTTTTCTGACGATACAATATAGCTTTATTTGATTGCGTCACGTTTGTTATAGCGATTCAAATATTCCACTATTAATATATACATTTAAGTGTACAAAGGCATGAATATAAATTTAACAGAATATCACAGAGACTTTCGGCTCTGTAGAAGCAAGCTACGTAATTCATCTAGAAGAAGACAACAAATTGGACATATGCTCGTCAAATAAAAAGAAAATAAATAAATAACTGGCTTAGAACCAGAGTTATCCGCAAAGGACTTGTGAGCTGATAATCCGCCAAGTTTTGCGAAGCATTTTGTCAGTTTCATTTGTTGCATTTTATTTCTTCCATCTTTATTTTTCCCGGCCGATAGACTTTTATGTACAGCGTCAATTCTATCAAATGTTATTGTTATGCGTACGACTGAATAGAAATTGTACAGCCGGCACTTTCTGTCAGGACTACTGGAGGTGAGGATCAATTGTTATATATCGTTTTGCTTATAATTGCATTTGGATTTCGTCTTCGATAAACAGATGAAGCTTGGACTGTTAAAACTCGCTTGTGTGTTTGATTGACAGCAGTTTTACTATTTTGTGCGTCTATATGTATCATTTTGGATTAGTGTTTATCTCAAGCTCGCAAAACTGTTTTAAAGTAAACAGCTGATCTTTAATGTTACTGCTATTTTAATTGTTGTCTCATTTCAAATAAAATCTAACCGTTAATTTTATTCGAAGCGATAGGCTACAAAATTATTTATTCATTGCGAAACATTTTTAAATTCCGCATTGTTGACAAATTTTTGCGCTGGAATAAAAATGTTATAAAACAACATCTTCCAAAATCTGTTGTTACTGACATTAGGCAGTCAATGTTAAACATGCAAAAAATTGACGTCATATTTCATATTGCGATTTTTGCTACTAATCATGCCCACTGTCCATTTTAAGAGCTATTACGTACACCTTATTAATTTCTTTAAGGTTAAAATATCCATAGATTTATGCTTGACTAGATATGAACAACTAATGAAATTTTAATTAAATTAGATATTTTATCGCGTGTCTGCAATTGAAAAATAAAAATGCCTGTCAGATTCTTGCAGAAAGCCTCGTTTATTCAGGATTTCATTTAATTATTGACATTACTCTACTTCTGTTATATTTTTGGCAAATCAAATATTTTTGTCTTCTTCGCCTTTTTTATGCATTAAGGAGAAATTTAATTGAAATGGCCTACGCAAGCAAGTCATTTACAACAAACTTGAGTGAATTTTTAGACGAGTAGTATTGAAATCATAAGATGAATTAGATAAATTGTTTGACATTCGATAGAGAAATTTTACATTTGTAATAGTCTATTTGTGGTTCTAAATATGGGTCAAATTTCCGTTGATTTTCATATTAAGCTTATTGTTGATTTTTAGTAAAAATTTGTTTGTCTTTTCTAATTTGAAAAAAAACCCACATAATATTTTGCAGAAATAGAACAAATTGGTTATCAGCAAATCGTTGAACGTATTATTTTATTATTGTATTGTATTCTTGTTTAAAAAGATTTAACCATAGTTACAATTTCATTGGTAAATGCCTATTTTCGATTATTTTTAAAATCACAATCAATTTATATTTTAGTATTTAAACAATTTTATGAACTATTATTATTATTATTATTTTGATTATTGAATAAGTAAAATTGTTTGTTTTGAAGGTAGTTTATTGTGACAAAGATTACAATAAAGCTAAACATCACAAAGTAAACATATATATAAACAAATATAATTTTATTCATAATGAATGTGAGTATGAGTTTACGAGAGTAAATTAGCATTTACCATTTTAGGATAATTAAATCTGTCAATTCAATGTTAATGCATCATAAACTTTATTTCTGATATAAAGAATTTAAGTTACCGTTGTGTGATGATTGGAAAATTTCTTTAGTGAATTTCTAAATCTGATAATCCAGGACATTAGTTTGGACGTACAGAATTGTTTTCCTAAAGTTCGAATTCAAGTTATGTCAGGAGAGTAATAGCATATTTTGATCCCGTATTAACACATCAAGAAGAACGTTGTCAGGTTGATATATATGAATCGTTTGTGCTAATCATTAAGTGCAGATCTAGCTTTCATAACCATTAACAAATGAAATCTGAAAAGTAGTGGAGCGAACCGAGCTAAAAGAATATTTGTTGAGCCGTAGTTAGAGCAAGTGTTGGAATCTCTAAATACGATACTGAAGTTTAAAAAAATAGCCAAAATAGTTTATGTAAGGTAATATTAGATAACACCAAAATAGTGCCATAAAAATTGGTAATAGGAAGGCTTTTTCAAACCAAGAATGGCGATCTCTTCCAGTGCCTTCCATTATTGTTAAATAATTAACTTTTAAGAATTTTAATGTGGAAACCTAGTCTGACACAAGAAGAAGCATGTGTTTTGACGCAAAAACTAAATTAACCCAGTTTTGCAAAACGTTTGTTACGAACTGCATATTTGTATGGTAGAAAGTGCATTTGATGAATAGAATAGGCAATTAATGAACAGCCAAGGCAAACATCTACTTTGCAGTAGATCAATAAATCATAGGTGGCATTCGCGAGATTAGCAAGTACTAAACTTTCCCTAAAACAGGGCACAACATGAGTCGGAAAATTGCTCAGGCATCTGTGAAACACTAGAAATTAAACACAACTAGAACGAGTATTGAAAGATTAAAAATTGTACAAAAGAAACACACGTTTTCACTGGTCAATGATGATTAAATGCAACACTTTTACCTTTTAAGCATGTGGAATTACCACGATCACCTTACACGCATTTAAAAATTTAACACAACGGTGGTAACAAAGCAAACAAAATGGTGTGACATCGCGTAATAAGCGAATTAACTTTCCTGTAATGGAAGACTTAGAGTTCAAATACAACAAAAGGCATTACAAATTATTAAAAATGAGGACACTTTTAACCACGGCAATAAAATAAACAACAAATAAACAAACAAAATCCGGAAGGTTGGTTCAGGGGTTAGAAAGACACACACCAAAACAGATTCGCCCATGTGCGAATCCTGTACAAGATAAAATTGTGGACAGTACTCGAAGAGTTCCCAATAAGTACGCATCGATTTCCTGGATGAATTGCCCATTCTTAACTACACAATGCTTGGTTCATAATGTTAATTTATATATATATATATATATATATATATATATATATATATATATATATATATATATGTAATTATTATTTATGTCAAGATCGAAAACTTCATTTAATAATCAATACGCCATAACATGATGAAACAAGTTGCACAGATTTTTTAATGAATATTTTAATTTTGCTCACCCCTACGCAACCTGTGTGCACAAAATACAACCAGAGCACAATCGACGCAACAAGTGAACACAACGGCATAAATTCATAATTGTTTACCTGTCGCGGAGACATTAACAATAATCACTAGATCAACTTAAATTAACGCGTGCGAAAACGTAGTCAAACAGATGGTGAAATGACGTTCACGGTTGACATTAATGTATGAGTCGAGAAATCTGATTATTGTGTTTAAAGAAAGGAAACATACTGTGGAATTCCTTCTAAACTGAAAAAAAATCATAAATTAAGGACAAAATTCTGCATTTTAAAAAGGAAAACAATGAGATGTAGAATGGTAACCGTAAAAAAATTTCGTGCTTACTGGGAACGCATTTGTAGGAGCCCAGAAATGCAACTGATTTCGATTTAATGGAGTAACAGGTGTTCAGAAATAGTTGAAATTCTCAAATTTCGGTGAAAATTAGCATACATTGAAATCTATCGTGTTATTATCTTTTACCGAATCGGCAACGATAGTGTCAATAGCATGTACACTTTTGGTACTATAATGTTAGTATCGGGTACTGACACAATAGCCATAGGGTTCGTATCCTCTACAGGCTCGGTATATATATGATCGAGTGTGTTAGCGTCGAAGCCGCCTTGTCGAGACTTTATAAGATGTTAGCTTCACTTCTGCAGGTTTATAAAGTCGTCTAGGAGATATTAACTTCCTATATTCCCACATTCATTGACCATAGATATAGTGGTTAAAGGGCGTAATACCGGCTCCTACTGATGAGTCGCCAGTAAGCACGAAACGAATGTGCACGAGATTATACTTTCCGTTCATGCTGTCTTTGGTTTATCATTCTGGTCATAATTGAACTAATTTTTTACCAGGTACCAACACCTAATACATAATTGCGTATATATTAGCTCTCCGCAACAACAATATGTAAAGGAGCATAGAGTTTGGCTACCTTCGAATAATATTCAGTGTTGATATTTCTTGTCTTACTTTGCTAGACATTCTAATAAATAAAATGGTATGTTGAATTTGGTCCTAAAGAAAACAAAAATCTATAAAGAATGTTATATTATTACCGAAGTGTAAAAAAACAGTGCTTAAAATCAAAGGCGTCGAAATAAAATACGAGAACACGTTTCAACAAAATATTTTATGCCTGACGGTGGGCATCTTAAACCTGGGTAGAAGTTTAAAACAATACATATGTCACAGGTAAAAGATATGATATGCTAATTAACTTGTCTGCGGTATATGAATGTAGTCATATGCTTAATTACACCAAGAAGAGGTGACCATAAATCTTCATGGATGTATGAACATTAATTGGAGGCCACGCAATATTCATTGGATTGTTTCACATAATATCTATGAAAATATTTTGGTCTTCTTCTGTTGACATGTGCGCGACTATTTGTCAATACTGGTGTGATTAGCGGTTGATTGATATAGTCACGTAAAAATTGATCAAAATATCTCGAGAGGAGATGCCGACAAGGAGTTCACTAACCTCAAAGATTGGATAATCATAGAAATATTTTTTGGTCAAATTATAATAGAAGCCTACAGAACCAAGCCCATTACTGCTCAATACTAGCCATTCACTAACACAAACTGATGTAGAGAAATACCTTTTCTAGACGCGATTTTGGTTATATTTTACGCAATGTGCTCCACCAGCTGTATTAATTATTACCACATCGTAAACCAAATGGATACCACTATTCTTATTGAAATAGTCGGACTAAACTTATCGGTAGTGTAACATAATCGTGTATGGTTATGATGGAAATATACAACTAGTTTCAATTTATAATTGTTTTTGAAATTCAACCGGCATGATCGGTCGTCCCAACAAGATAGATGGAAATGAATATTCTTGTGTATGATCTTATTATGATGCACGTGCATAAATATGGTTATGTTCCTTAAAACGTAGGCCTAGAAATTATATATATATATATATATATATGTATATATATATATATATATTAAAACTGACGTGTGTATAGAGAAATGTTCCGCCGACAAATGTGATTCTTATTGGTAAGTGTATGCTTGTATGTGTTCCCATTTAGTAAGGTGCAGTAAGGTTCATTGAAAAATAGGCACAACGGTTTCTCAGACGAGATTAATAAAAAGTATAAAGATACACATAAAACTAAATACACGTGGTGTTGATAATGAAGTCATAAAAAGAATTTGTTATTTTATTTATCACATTATGTTTATTTTAATTTTAAGTAACGTTTTTGCGTGCATTTATGGTTCCGAACAATTTTGTGCAATAAGCCCACATAAAATTACGTGTATAATCATTTTAATAAAAGATTTTATATTAGATCGTATAATTTGTTATTCACGACTAAAGGCAAAATATTGCTTCTATATCAATGATTAAAAGTTTTCTCAAACACTAATAATAATATTCATTATTATCATTATCAGTGTTGCTTTTGTTTTTTATTACTAAAAAGCGATTGATGATAAATTTAATTTTTAACAAGGGCCAGTATACTGGAAAATAAATTCTTTTTTAAACTGATCAACAAGGAGAAGTGCAATTTTAAGAGTGCATGCGTTAAGGAAAACATTTTTTGAATTTGTAGATTGCTTTAATATCGATTAAAACGACTATTCAATTACGAAATAGGATCGTGAAAAATACATGAGGATAAATACGAAAGTAAACTTATTTCATGCAAGGCGATTAAAAATAAATGAGCACATAAGTAGTAACAGAAATCAAAGCAAAATATCTTTCCATCAAATGTAATTAAGCTTTATCAACAAGAGTATGCCGACATTTTCAAAAGATATGATCGCATTATTTTCAAGATTAAAATTAATCTTCGTAAGTATTAAAGTTTAATTAATGAAGATCTGAAATAATAATTATCGTATGGGAATCTACTAGAATGTTAATAACTAGAATGAAAGAACAGGTCAAAGGAATCTTTTGTGTCAATTCAAATTGTGGAGACCTTCTGCTATTGCATAACGCACCATAATACTGTATATAAAATAATTTCAAAATTTAATAGCATAATCAAACAGGTCTCAAATCAGAGCAAAATAATTTGAGCGGTTTTGACACTATTCACTACGTTATCCTGATAAATCTACACAAAAGTTTCCTTTTTGTAATAATTTAAAATTTTGATTAGCCGTTCCTCATTTTAGAGCCAATGTAAAATCTGTTTTAGAACTCAAAGTCCAACTAGCCACTTCGAATTTGTAACGCCACACTGGGAAGTGTTAATGAACTAAAGATTCATTTAATTAAATAATCACTAAATGTATTAACAAATTTTAAAAAAGTTTGCGAGCTTTCATGTAAAAACCAATCTAACTATATATAAATTAGTCTGTATACGCTAATTGAAAAGCAGTTCATTCAGTAGACCGGTTTCGTCCTTATCGGGAACTCTTCATGTATATTCAAAAATTTAACCACGGACAGAAATCGAACCGTAGACCTTGCGTTTGCGAGTCTGTGATTCTATCCACTGTGGCAATCTGCTAAATGAATTGTTTTTGATACAATATACAACGCTAAGTTTATACTGATAAAATTATATATAATAGGATTGGTGTTTATATCAATTTCTGAATTGTGATTTAAATAGTTCTTATCGCAACCTACGCAAACAACAATTTTTTTATTTGTTGCAGAATATCTATACTTAATTCCATGTAATCCTCGTTGTTTTCCAAATTGACTATGTAAAATGATAGGTAGTGCAATCGAGTTGTGCTATGGTGAAAATAAATATTTTTTAATATTATTTTCTTTATATATAATTTTTAGAATAAATGTATGCTTCGACACACGTTGAAATATAAAAAAATAAAAAATTCGGAAATAAAGTATGTTTGATTGTTTTAGTATTGTATTATTTTATGATATTGTCGCGCTCAGCATGCCTGACAGGAGAAATCATCTGGATATTTCGATATTTTGCATAAAGATTAGTCGGATAGTTTTGAAATGAACCTTTTTATGAGAAACTAAAATATATGAATGTATGCATCTTGTTCTAATTAAGCAAACGAAATTCACCTCCAAAAGGCTGAGATGGATGTACAAATGTCAGCAGGGATAAAATTTGTAATCTCCTTCGTTAATGCCTTTCATGAGAAAACAATCATAAATAGCAAGTACCAACGAAATCATCAAGCCAAATGAGAATCAATGCAGTATTTAATAAATATGAAAACAAACAGTAAGAAGGTAATGTAATACTAATTTAAAAGAAGTACAATTTAACTATTATTTTTAGAAAATAAATGCAAAATCAAAAATAGACGTGTCAAGGCACTGAGACGGGAACATTTTAGGTGACATCTCAGTGTGCTCCGAAGTTAAAAAGTCGATCACCCTGAAAATTAAATGAGAATAAAAAGCAAAGAGTTTTAATCATTTCATTCTGCCAATCCTCAGTTGATTTTAGATTAATTAAATGATTCATTCGATTACTGTAAAAGAATTTTTATTATTTTCTGGCACATTTTTGAGCAATTGTTTTAACCAATGAACAAATCTCATCTTCTGGGATTTAATTTCTACATGTCTGGAGGAAACTTGCAGTAGGCTATCTTTTATTTGTTTCAGCTATTTTCGAATAAAATGCAATGTCATGACTATCCAATTACCAAAATTAATCATTGCTTAATTTTCTAATAATTTATTCCGCATTTTAGCTATTGCATCTCGAAGAAGAGCAGGTGGCAAGAAAATATTTTGCTCGAAATTGGCACGAGTTTTTTTAAATCCAGCACATTTGAAAATTATTTCGATTAAGTTTTCGATCTTTATGAAAAGACCAGTCCAATTATATACACAAACCTGTCAAAGTAAACAAATTATTGTATAGATCGTTAAAGGCAATTCGTCCAGAAAACGGGTATTGTCCTTATTCGAAACTTTGCTTGCGCGAAACGCGATAAAAATTAAATTTATTCAAGGTTGCGATCTTGATGTAAACACTGGACCCATTAAGTTCATACACTTTTTAGTATACAATAATCATTGTTTAGTGTAGATTAAGCAATTCATTCAGTAGACTGGTTTCGCCCCTATTCAGTACTCTACACGTTTTGTAAAAACTTTACCGTGGATAGGGATCGAACCTGAGCACATCTACGACGCAATATGTTGCTCTAGCAAACACCAATCCCATTGTAATTAACCAGTCATCGTGCAACATAACAAAACTACCGCCAGTCGCAACGCACTGCCGCGTTTCGACCTCCATGATCATCATCAGTGTACGACGGCAAACTGACTAGCGAGGATCATACCACATTGCATATATATGAAAAGCAAAATTATATATGCGGCTCTCACCTCAAGTAGTCTTGCATACATTGTACTTGATTGGGAATGTTGGTTGCATACTTTCTATGCAGTCACGGACATTAGCTGTTTGTAGATTTCGTCACACACACACACACACACACACACACACACATATATATATATATATATATATATATATATATATATATACATATATACTATGTATATATATATAGACAATACAATTAAACAATATTTGATTGCGCAGGTAGTGCTAACAATTCTTTAAATCAAGTTTGCGATCCCGAAGTAAACACCAATCCCGTTGTATTAGGCCAGTCGTCGAACAACATAGCATAAAACCGCCTGTCGCTCGGAATGACGCGTTTCGACCTTCCACAATCATCATTAGAAAACGACGGCAAATTGTCTAGCGAGGATCAAACCGCGTTGCACATATACGGAATGCAAAATTAGATATGCGGATCTAAACTCCAGCAGATTCGCATAAATTGTGCTTGACTTAAAATGTCGGCTGCACAATTTTTATGCAGTCACGAACATTAGCTGCTTGCCGCTTTCATCCATCATGAATTCGTGGGTGGTGGCAAAATTTCTTTAAGTTTGTCAGCTGCAATTTAACACCAAATATGAATTAAAGTAATGTTATTACCACATGCGCAATCAAAGATTGTTTTAGTTTATTGTGCGTGACTGCATAGAAATTTCGCAGACGACATTTCCAGTCATGTACATCGTATGAGCGAATACTAGATGTTAGAGACGCATATCAAATTTTGTTCTCCATATATATGCATTGCGGTATGATTCCCGATTGGTAGTTTGCCATTGTACTCTGATGATGATCATGGAAGTTCTAAACGCTTCTGTTCATGTGGCACACTGTAGTCTTAATACGTTGTTCGACGACTGGCAAAATACAATGGGATTAATGTTTACTTGAAGCTGGAATACTTGATTTAAAGAATGAAAGATTTATCAGCATCTTATATATTTTAAAATATATTTCATTGAATATATATAGTATAACTTTATCATATTTATATAGCCTTTTACATAAACCATAATATATTTTATGCAAATTATATGATTGTGTGCATATATATATATATATATATATATATATATATATATATATATATATATATATATATATGGATATAATAAACAATTTAAATTAAATTCGACTTATCGATAATGATAAAATTATTGAAATCGATTGACATTTTAGCGCTCAGTTCATGAAAACGTTGTGCTCTAATTTAAAATCAATTTACACCTCTAAATCGAATTAAATCATTTTGAGTTCAATGTAGACAAAAATTTATTTCGAATCAATATTCAATTCAACGATCCTACACTTATAAGGTAAATAATACAATTTTGAACCATCATGCAATTTCCTTTTTAGAAAACAGACGGCTCAATTATATATAGCGAATATTGCAAGCAGTAATGGAAGTTGTCAAATATATCTTGGAAATTTAAAAGCAATACCTCAAAGAAATAACGATAAGAGTAACCGGTGTCTAATTGTGCAAATTATGCGTTAGAAGAATTGAAATTTTATTATTTGATAAAATGTCGTGTTTTAATTTTGTCTGAACAAAACAATAAAATCATAAATTTAAGAGAATGGTTTAGGTACAGACAAAATTAAATTGGTGTGCATCCCGGACATTAAACAGGTGCAATTTATAGTATAAACATAATTAAAATTTAAAAATTCCATTCGATTGAACAGTCCAACACAGCAAGCATATTGTTATGTTGAATCTCCACGATTTGCGTTCGCGTGTTTTCGCTGTGCACTATCAGTTGTGCAAAGATCCCATTGGTTCCCATTTCCATGTACGCATCTAGCTTGTCTTCATTTTGTCTGGGCGCGGATTCATGCCTTTCTGCCCAAGGCTTAAACATCGTTCATCCTACCACTGCAAATGAGGTACGATCTAATCGTCGTTTCCAGCCATTAGTTTGGACGATGTTCAAGCTTTCGTAAGAAAGGGACAACTAACCAAAATCGATGCTTACTGGGAAATAGGGATAAATCGGATCTTTGCGAAACTGAGAGTGCAAAGCGAAAAACCGCGAACGCAAATCGCGTAAATTCAACATAGGAAGCTCGCACTTTGCAAACATTCAAAAGTTAACCGTAGAGTCAGTACCATTTACAGGTTCGGTATATATTATATGTAGTGATCTGGCTTTGAGGTCGTATTGTGGAAAACTTTATATGAATTTATCTCTACCACTAGTTGTATACACATTCGTATAAGTGATTGCAACGTCCCATTGTCGCACATTACTTGACCAACTATATAGTGAGTATAGGAGGCAGTATCAGCTCTTACACATGAGTTGCCATTTAGCACGAAACTTTCGGTTCATGCAGTTATATATTTCGTTCATGTTAATCTGTTTTATCCTTCTTTTCCTAAATGAACTAACCTGTTAATAGCTTAACACATTGGGTATAAAATTCATATCTCAAATGTGGCAGATTTTAAAATTTTCTTCAAAGCTAAAATTGACGACGAATTACCCTCAGCTGACGTTGGTGGAATCGTTCATGTGGACAATTATAGGCAGGCAGATGCAGTAGAAGATCGAAATGTCGGTGCACGTACCAATCTTGTTGTTGCAGAATAAGAATTATGTTGCACGTTCGCCTTTAACTAATCTTATCATGTCCTATAGAAATTGCAAAATGCCAAAACAGCGCTGTTCAATTTTACTTAATGCTAAGTATGCCTGTCTGCTTCTATATTAGGAAGCTACTTCAATATATCAACATTTTCCAGAACTGTGCAAGCAAAATATATTTGTTCCTGCCCTGGCATTACCATGGGACTTTCAAATACCCATGTAAAATGCGCATAGAAACGTTTACATTTTTTCAACATTTCGGAATAATATTTATTCCCTTGTTTATTTTTAACGTGGAGTGTTCTTCTATTCCAACATAGTTTCATTTTCTTTAAATCAAGTTTGCGATCTTCAAGTAAACATCATTTCCATTGTATTTAACCAGTCGTCGAACAACATAACAAAACGTTTCTTGAAGGAGTTTCCGTGTTTCGCACCTGGATTAATTGAAATTACCTGATCTGCGTTTTGACTAACGCAGCTTTCATTGTTCCAGTAATTTTCTTTTAGAAAAATATTTCGGCCCATCTTACCGTAGGCCTTCATCAGTTGCATCTCACGAAACAAATGAAGCAAGTGTTTTATTTCCTCTAGTCATAATATTTATATACCTCAGACTGACCTTTCATTAGATATTCGCGTGTCACATATTTGTGTGTGTGTACATTTTCATAACCGTTGTTTTCATCTAACTAATTTCGACCAGAGTGGCTGAATAATAATTTATCAATTGCATGCAATAACTATTCGTTTTTAACACACTCAGTGTAAATGACGTAACTGAGATGGGGGAGACCCATAATTCAGAAACACTCGTCATAAAAACATGCCATGAGTGATTAAACCAGAAGTCCGAAAGACTATTGCACATGTTAAATTACAATTCAAACCACTAGGTTGTACTCAAGATAGAGAAGTTAATAACAGTTATTGGCGCACGCCACGCATGTCCATGTGTATGTGTATGCATAACTAAAAAACTTGGTTAAATTATTTTATTTTGATACACATGTACGTACATCTAAATGAAACTGCAGTCAATAGACATTAATTTACCCTTTGCACGCGTCAGACAAATTATTACTTATAACTATTGTATTATTATAATATTTCCAATGGGTAGGGTGGGGGTGTAAAACAGAAAATTAAGGTTGAAATCACTATTTGTTTTAAAATCAAATGAACAGTTAGAGATGAAATTTTGAAGACTATATTCATAATAATTGTTTATTCATTTGTTGAATAAAAGCCCACTAATTAGTCAATCTTAATCTGATGTTCTTAATCTTTTACTGGAGCTAGCTTCAGTTACCAATTCATGCAATCGCCTTTTTCTTCCACTAGCTAGTGCAGTATTCCAAATCGGACCTAAGGATTTTTCAACAGCTGTTTCATTCATAATATTATCTCTAGATTTAATTTCTATAGATTCCCTAATCAATCTCGTCATCCTATTACGACTACATATTGCTATGCGTTTGCATTCCTCCCAGTCGATAGTATGCCCAGTCTCCACTACATGACGAGCAAGATCAGATTTAGCAATATGTCCATATTTACACGCAGTTTTATGTTCACCTCTTCTTACTTTGATTGGACGCATGGTTTCACCAACATACTTGAGACTGCAATCATTGCATGGGATCTCATACACTCCTGAAGTGTCTAAGGGTTCAATCTTTTCTTTTTGGTTAGGGAGTATAGTGCCTAGTGTAAGGGGCTGTTTTAAAACGGTCCTTATATTGTATTTTAAAGCTATTGATTTCACTTTCCTACTTAATATAGAGTCCGGTAATACCATGACCTTCCGCTCTTCCTTATCCTTATCCGCTTTTGTGTATCTCAAACTAGGATTAAATTTCTTCACCATGTCCCTCATTGTTGTATCTATTAAATGAGGAGGGTAACCATTAGTCTTAAATATATCGCGTAGTCTGTCTAATTCTAACTTCCTATGCTTTATATCTGTTAACTTGAGACTTCTTAATGTTAATGACTTTAAGATCCCGACTTTCATACGAAACGGGTGATTGGACTTGAAATTAAGAAGGATTCCTGAATAAGTATCCTTCCTATAAATATCTCTTCCCAATTTCAGACCATTTCTAATTAATTTGACATCTAAAAATGGTAATTCACCCGACGATTCCCTTTCTAAGGTAAATTGTAGTTCGCTCATTCGATTAGCTAAATTTAAGAAATTTACCAATTTATTGTCACCATGGTTCCAGATCAGTAATATATCATCCAAGAAACGTAGGTACAGTTTTGGTTTCAATGGAGTCTTATCCAACAGATTATTTTCCAAATAATGCATAAAGATATTGGCTATTGGGACCGATAAAGGTTGTCCCATTGGAACGCCTCTAATTTGTTTATAAAATTCCTTACGAAATTTAAAATAAGTGGAGGACATACAAATACACATCATCTCCATGACGTGTCCTAACGTCATTTTGCTTCCTTCTAATATTAGTGGGTGATCAACTAGGAAACGTTTAAAACAATCCAGAGCCTCAGGTACCGGTATATTTGTGTACATAGATACTACATCTAAGCTTATTAATCTATCCTTTTCATCTAGTACATATTTATCAATAATTTCAACCAAATGATATGAGTTAAGCAAGGTATGTTCTAAGAAATAGGAATATTTTCTTATTCTATGGCACAAAAACTTTGAAATTTTATATGTTGGGGAGTGTTGTACATTCACTATAATTCTTAAAGGATTACCCGGCTTATGCACTTTAACTAAACCATAAACTCTGGGTGCAACCGTATCTCTTTGAATGAGAGTGTTACCATGCGTCGAATCCAATTCTTCATTAGCAATCATTTTATTGATTAATAATTTTACTTGCCCTTGTAACTTATCAGTAGGGTCTTTTGTTATTTTATTGTATACTTCAGCATTACTTAACTGTTCTATCATTTTATTGTTATAATCAGATTGATTCATCAGAACTGTAGCTCCTCCTTTATCTGCCTTAAGACATATAACATTATTTGATACTAAATCTTTTCTGAGACGTTTAATTTCATAATTAGGCTTAACTTTATCCTCTTTGTGTGTTAAAACCAATGAGGCAACGTCTAATTCAAATTTCACCTTATCATTATCCGAAAGAAGCTTTGCCGTTTTGACAGCCTCAGTAATTAATTCGTTTCTAACCGATCTTTCATTAGGAATAGCCATGTTTAAACCACGGTTAAGTAGTTCAACTTGATCCTTCTTAAGATTTAATGTTGATAGATTTACTATTCTATTAGTCCCGATTAAATTATCATTTTCTTGGGGTCTATAAATTCCCAAGTCAGCTAATTTTTATTATGTCTAATTCTTACTTTTTTAATTTCTCTATTACGGGCTTTATCACTGAAATCCTCAATGCATTTAAAATATTTTTCTAAAAGAAAATTACTGGAACAATGAAAGCTGCGTTAGTCAAAACGCAGATCAGGTAATTTCAATTAATCCAGGTGCGAAACACGGAAACTCCTTCAAGAAACATTTAACATGGAATTATAGCAGCAATGCCGTTAAATGGTATAATAAATATACGTTATTGAAACAACAAATTGTGAGGCAAGTGTCAAATATTTCCTTTTTAAGTATTTGTTTAAAACATGATGTTATTCCTAAATGTTTTCGTTTTAAATTAAATTTTAAGTTAAATGCTTATGGCATGTCCCTTAAGCATGAGCTTTGTATAAATATTATAAAAACTTTGATTCGTGATTTAGTTAAATGTAAGATTATACTTATTAAGGAAAAAACTAAACTAAGATCGATGTTAACTTCTCTTTTGCACGCAGATGATTTTAAATGCATTGAGGATTTCAGTGATAAAGCCCGTAATAGAGAAATTAAAAAAGTAAGAATTAGACATAATAAAAAATTAGCTGACTTGGGAATTTATAGACCCCAAGAAAATGATAATTTAATCGGGACTAATAGAATAGTAAATCTATCAACATTAAATCTTAAGAAGGATCAAGTTGAACTACTTAACCGTGGTTTAAACATGGCTATTCCTAATGAAAGATCGGTTAGAAACGAATTAATTACTGAGGCTGTCAAAACGGCAAAGCTTCTTTCGGATAATGATAAGGTGAATTTGAATTAGACGTTGCCTCATTGGTTTTAACACACAAAGAGGATAAAGTTAAGCCTAATTATGAAATTAAACGTCTCAGAAAAGATTTAGTATCAAATAATGTTATATGTCTTAAGGCGGATAAAGGAAGAGCTACGCTTCTGATGAATCAATCTTATTATAATAATAAAATGTCACAACAGTTAAGTTATGCTGATGTATACAGTAAAAATAACAAAAGTCCCAACTGATAAGTTACAAGGGCAAGTAAAATTATTAATCAATAAAATGATTGCTAATAAAGAATTGGATTCGACGCATGGTAACACTCTCATTCAAAGAGATACGGTTGCACCCAGAGTTTATGGTTTAGTTAAAGTGCATAAGCCGGGTAATCCTTTAAGAATTATAGTGAATGTACAACACTTCCCAACATATAAAATTTCAAAGTTTTTGTGCCATAGAATAAGAAAATATTCCTATTTCTTAGAACATACCTTGCTTAACTCATATCATTTGGTTGAAATTATTGATTAATATGTACTAGATGAAAAGGATAGATTAGTAAGCTTAGATGTAGTATCTATGTACACAAATATACCGGTACCTGAGACTCTGGATTGTTTTAGACGTTTCCTAGTTGATCACCCACTAATATTAGAAGGAAGCAAAATGACGTTAGGACACGTCATGGAGATGATGTGTATTTGTATGTCCTCCACTTATTTTAAATTTCATAAGGAATTTTATAAACAAATTAGAGGGGTTCCAATGGGACAACCTTTATCGGTCCCAATAGCCAATATCTTTATGCATTATTTGGAAAATAATCTGTTGGATAAGACTCCATTGAAACCAAAACTGTACCTACGTTTCTTGGATGATATATTACTGATCTGGAACCATGGTGACAATAAATTGGTAAATTTCTTAAATTTAGCTAATCGAATGAGCGAACTACAATTTACCTTAGAAAGGGAATCGTCGGGTGAATTACCATTTTTAGATGTCAAATTAATTAGAAATGGTCTGAAATTGGGAAGAGATATTTATAGGAAGGATACTTATTCAGGAATCCTTCTTAATTTCAAGTCCAATCACCCGTTTCGTATGAAAGTCGGGATCTTAAAGTCATTAACATTAAGAAGTCTCAAGTTAACAGATATAAAGCATAGGAAGTTAGAATTAGACAGACTAGGCGATATATTTAAGACTAATGGTTACCCTCCTCATTTAATAGATACAACAATGAGGGACATGGTGAAGAAATTTAATCCTAGTTTGAGATACACAAAAGCGGATAAGGATAAGGAAGAGCGGAAGGTCATGGTATTACCGGACTCTATATTAAGTAGGAAAGTGAAATCAATAGCTTTAAAATACAATATAAGGACCGTTTTAAAACAGCCCCTTACACTAGGCACTATACTCCCTAACCAAAAAGAAAAGATTGAACCCTTAGACACTTCAGGAGTGTATGAGATCCCATGCAATGATTGCAGTCTCAAGTATGTTGGTGAAACCATGCGTCCAATCAAAGTAAGAAGAGGTGAACATAAAACTGCGTGTAAATATGGACATATTGCTAAATCTGATCTTGCTCGTCATGTAGTGGAGACTGGGCATACTATCGACTGGGAGGAATGCAAACGCATAGCAATATGTAGTCGTAATAGGATGACGAGATTGATTAGGGAATCTATAGAAATTAAATCTAGAGATAATATTATGAATGAAACAGCTGTTGAAAAATCCTTAGGTCCGATTTGGAATACTGCACTAGCTAGTGGAAGAAAAAGGCGATTGCATGAATTGGTAACTGAAGCTAGCTCCAGTAAAAGATTAAGAACATCAGATTAAGATTGACTAATTAGTGGGCTTTTATTCAACAAATGAATAAACAATTATTATGAATATAGTCTTCAAAATTTCATCTCTAACTATTCATTTGATTTTAAAACAAATAGTGATTTCAACCTTAATTTTCTGTTTTACACCCCCACCCTACCCATTGGAAATATTCTAATAATACAATAGTTATAAGTAATAATTTGTCTGACGCGTGCAAAGGGTAAATTAATGTCTATTGACTGCAGTTTCATTTAGATGTACGTACATGTGTATCAAAATAAAATAATTTAACCAAGTTTTTTAGTTATGCATACACATACACATGGACATGCGTGGCGTGCGCCAATAACTGTTATTAACTTCTCTATCTTGAGTACAACCTAGTGGTTTGAATTGTAATTTAACATGTGCATTAGTCTTTCGGACTTCTGGTTTAATCACTCATGGCATGTTTTTATGACGAGTGTTTCTGAATTATGGGTCTCCCCCATCTCAGTTACGTCATTTACATTGAGTGTGTTAAAAAAACGAATAGTTATTGCATGCAATTGATAAATTATTATTCAGCCACTCTGGTCGAAATTAGTTAGATGAAAACAACGGTTATGAAAATGTACACACACACACATATGTGACACGCGAATATCTAATGAAAGGTCAGTCTGAGGTATATAAATATTATGACTAGAGGAAATAACACACTTGCTTCATTTGTTTCGTGAAATGCAACTGATGAAGGCCTACGGTAAGCTTGGCCGAAATATCTTGAAGAAAGAAAATTACTGGAACAATGAAAGCTGCGTTAGTCAAAACGCAGATCAGGTAATTTCAATTAATCCAGGTGCGAAACACGGAAACTCCTTCAAGAAACATTTAACATGGAATTATAGCAGCAATGCCGTTAAATGGTATAATAAATATACGTTATTGAAACAACAAATTGTGAGGCAAGTGTCAAATATTTCCTTTTTAAGTATTTGTTTAAAACATGATGTTATTCCTAAATGCTTTCGTTTTAAATTAAATTTTAAGTTAAATGCTTATGGCATGTCCCTTAAGCATGAGCTTTGTATAAATATTATAAAAACTTTGATTCGTGATTTAGTTAAACGTAAGATTATACTTATTAAGGAAAAAACTAAACTAAGATCGATGTTAACTTCTCTTTTGCACGCAGATGATTTTAAATGCATTGAGGATTTCAGTGATAAAGCCCGTAATAGAGAAATTAAAAAAGTAAGAATTAGACATAATAAAAAATTAGCTGACTTGGGAATTTATAGACCCCAAGAAAATGATAATTTAATCGGGACTAATAGAATAGTAAATCTATCAACATTAAATCTTAAGAAGGATCAAGTTGAACTACTTAACCGTGGTTTAAACATGGCTATTCCTAATGAAAGATCGGTTAGAAACGAATTAATTACTGAGGCTGTCAAAACGGCAAAGCTTCTTTCGGATAATGATAAGGTGAAATTTGAATTAGACGTTGCCTCATTGGTTTTAACACACAAAGAGGATAAAGTTAAGCCTAATTATGAAATTAAACGTCTCAGAAAAGATTTAGTATCAAATAATGTTATATGTCTTAAGGCGGATAAAGGAGGAGCTACAGTTCTGATGAATCAATCTGATTATAACAATAAAATGATAGAACAGTTAAGTAATGCTGAAGTATACAATAAAATAACAAAAGACCCTACTGATAAGTTACAAGGGCAAGTAAAATTATTAATCAATAAAATGATTGCTAATGAAGAATTGGATTCGACGCATGGTAACACTCTCATTCAAAGAGATACGGTTGCACCCAGAGTTTATGGTTTAATTAAAGTGCATAAGCCAGGTAATCCTTTAAGAATTATAATGAATGTACAACACTCCCCAACATATAAAATATCAAAGTTTTTGTGGCATAGAATAAGAAAATATTCCTATTTCTTAGAACATACCTTGCTTAACTCATATCATTTGGTTGAAATTGTGTTAGTACTAGATGAAAATGATAGATTAGTAAGCTTAGATGTAGTATCTATGTACACAAATATACCGGTACCTGAGACTCTGGATTGTTTTAGACGTTTCCTAGTTGATCACCCACTAATATTAGAAGGAAGCAAAATGACGTTAGGACACGTCATGGAGATGATGTGTAGTTGTATGTCCTCCACTTATTTTAAATTTCGTAAGGAATTTTATAAACAAATTAGAGGCGTTCCAATGGAACAACCTTTATCGGTCCCAATAGCCAATATCTTTATGCATTATTTGGAA
>JAQBSW010010186.1:0-25375 GCA_029291075.1 Eudiplozoon nipponicum
CCGTAAATCGCTGTACTCCTCATACGGATATCGTCGGGTACTCCGGAATTTTTCGTGAACTGATTTCGACCCGGGGAAAATTTTCTTTGGAATCTGGATCGTTGCTCACTGCCCCAGCGCAGACATAATGCGTGCAACTTTATATTACATACGAATTTTTCTCTTGTTTATCCTTTCGGTTGGAGCCAAAATGGCGTCTTTAACTTAATGTAGCGAATGCAATTCATCAAGTTGACCAGTTTCGTCCTCATCGGGAATTCGTCTAGTTCTGTCGAGAATTTGCAGCGACTGGACTCAAACGACTCACATTTATTTGTGTTTAAAAATATATTTATTTAAAGGAGAAATAGATTACATAAATTAATGTGGTTTGAATATAAATGAATTCCATGAAGATGTATCCAAAATATATACATATAATTGGATCTAATATGGTTTAATTGTAGAAATATAACCAAAAAAAATTGCATATGGTTTGGAAAGCCCGATGGTGATGCTTTTGCACGAAGAAATGTTTTTGCTTTCACTGTTCTGGACAATGCCTTTTCATCGCGATCGCTAAAAATGGAGAGGAATGTCTAAACGCCCAGCACTAAGTTAAATTGAATTGAATTGTTTTGTGACATGAAATTTATTATACGATAAGAATGTTTAGTTATGGATGTGCGTGCCTTACCAAACTTGTTTTGTGAGCACCGATTTGATATTTTCTCAGGCAAGTGTTCGATCATCCTTCATCACCTGCCCAATAACGATTTTCCAACGTTACAATTCCAAGTGTAGATACCATTAGATGTTAATAATGCTTTATTATTTCCTTTCACGCTAGGTAGAGGATGTTTGGTGCTGGATATAATTAAAACTAATCGAAAACTGAAGTTAATTTCTTTGTTTAATGCCGTCTGTTGATTATGCGCTTGAATAACATAGCCCTTTATTTTAATAGGTTAGTATATATCAGTCCCTTATCATCTGCAAAAAATATAACGGATTTCCGTTTACGAATAGATATATACTTATCTAAATTATGGTGTCTGTAATCTAGCTCGCTTATGTTGTTTGCACCCGAATGTGTGATTTTCCCTAATTTCGAAGTTAGAAGAACTCAGTTGCTCATGATCCTTGGTATCAGTTAACAATTGTGAACTAGAATTCATGCTATTCATCTTAGAAAAGTACAAATCGCTATCCATGACGACCAAGCGAGATCTTTTTGTGAAAGATTAACTAGCTCTTAGTTTTTAGCCATTTCTCATAAAACAGCTTTGCATGCTCTATTGGAAGAACAGTTTTGTCTACGATCAACACCGATTTCTGGGGCAAATGTCAACAAGCTCTACTTTAAACCATTGTTTTCTTGATTATTTAATTTAAAATCGGATAACGTATTAAAAACGATTCTTTTCTTTCTAGGACTACAAATCATTTTCTCCTTTTCGAATGTCAGACATTGAAAAGAAATCACTTTTATCTTTGATAAATCACTGACAAACTTGTTAGGATCTGGCGGTTTATTATGAAGCGAATGCTTCAACTAGTTCTCTGATTTAAAAGCGCAAAACCGTGACTGGCCGCGATGTTCTAGAATAAACCACTTTAAAATGACAAAAATATTACCTAGAAATTGGTTTGACTAAGACACCAATCATGCTCGATAAGCTTCTGTACAAGTTGAAAACAAAGAACTCCAAACAATCAAATGATCTGAAATCATACAACCGCTATTTTAATGATATTTATTTCTGTGTTAGCTCAGTGCATCAAAATATGTAAATTAAAATTGCAAACGAAAAAGATGATACTCTAGTTTTGGTAGAAAGGCGTTTTTAAGGCATGATGTAATAATAAGTTGCGTACTTGTTCGCCAAACTGTTTTCAGACTGATTTGGTTAGTCTCCGTTGTAAATGTTTCTTGAAAGAGTTTCCTTGATGCGCAACTGGAATAATTGTAATTACCTGATCTGCGTTTTGACTAACGCAGCTTTCATTGTTCCAGTAATTTTCTTTTTCCATAATATTTCGATCTTCATTACCGAAGATCTTCATCAGATGTAATTTTATCATAAATGTTGACCCACCACATTTTCAAATGAGTATAAACCTATTCCAATGAAGGAACCAGTCGTGGATTTGTGTACGTTTGATAAGAAACTGGTGTATATTATCTTTAAAAATATCTTTCAAGAGTTAATTAAGCGCACAAATTATTGATTTCGTTCAGCGTTGGCGTTTCCAAATTTTGCAGCTTAGCTTTAATAATATCCACCACCAACCTTCCTTTAACTAGCTTCAGAAACTTGCATGTCATTCACTAAGGAACCAAATTACCACTTTATGCCACCCTATGTTTCTTGATTAATCTTTGGTTCAATTGTAACTTATTGGGCATCGCATTTCACCTAAAATTACATTCTGCAATCGGATGACTTTCATAATACCAAAGATGACATAGCGTCAAAGAATGTGATATTTAATTAAATTTTAATACAACCATTTTTATATCACGAGGACTAACTGTGATAAATAACCATGACGAAAATAGAAAATGTATGAATTCATTAAAATCGGGTTTTTTCTTGTTCCCCTGGGCGGATTTAAAACCAGAGAGAACTTGCTTCAGTTTGTCACAACGCAACTATTTATGAATTAAAGGCTCGAACTGTTTATAATTTTTAATTATAACCGATTCCTAAATTTATTATTAAGTCTTTACCTCAGATTTATCTTTTTATGCATCACGTTTCCATGTCATAATGCGACAGACGCCAGACCACTAGAGAAAGTGACTTTAAAATTGCAAAAAACATAAATTGAAATTAATAATATCGATATCGTACTTAATGGGAAATTATAAATAACTGAATTCACCTTGGCCGAAATTCTTACCGAGGGTAATTTGCCTTAAACTGTTGCACCATATCGAATAAGAAACCTAATCGGCATATCGCTTTCAATTGTACATGATATAAAAACTTTAGTTTCTTAGTTAGATTCGCTTCAGTAGTACATTATGCCGATTTGTTTCTGGCCTAAATTTCCAAATATTCATGCATGAAATTCTTTTAAGTGCCGGACGCCACATAATGATATAATATATATTAACAGGATTTGTATCAATGTATTCTTTTAGTAAAAGTTCAGCAGAGCGTAGCATGGTGACTTGAGTTCTTCAAGTTGAACGCTGCTCTCCTTATTTGGAATTTATTAAGCACTTATCATTTCATTGCTGCGGAGAGCTTATAGTTGCGGAATTGTGTATCACGTTTTCTTTTACAATAAAGTTATTATATCATATGGGTATACAAAGTCAACATAAACAAAAGATATAATCTTATGTACACATATTTTTCGGGCTTAATAACGACTTGTCATAGGAGCCGTATTTATGCCTTATACTCACTAATTACGTGCTGACGAATATGAAACAGTTGTGCTGTACAATCTACTATACGATTTTATATTTAAGTTAAAATGATGTAAGCTTCATATAAAGATTTTGGCATTGCGACTTTAAGCCAAACCATACTATGCAACATATATCGAACCTGAGAAGAAGTCAAACACAATGGTTTTAGAGATAGGCTAAATTTCACTAAAAATGAGAATCAAAACCAATTCTGAACTCAAATTACATCGACAAAGCCATATAATTGGGTTTTATTTAAATTCAGTTATTCCATTTGATTGTAATCATGACGTCATTCAGTATTATGGACGACAAAAAGTACCAAAAACGAAGATTAATTGTCGATTTTAGTAAGCTGAAATTAACTCATTTGGTTATAAAATAATTTATTAAAAATATTTGCAAAAAGCACTTGAAACGATATTCTCATCGTCATTTTTATAGTCTATCAAAAAATCATAAAAGAAATTGACATAAACAACGGAAAGAATAACTATATACACATAGACCGTTATAGGCGGTATATTTCAATTAATTCAATTTTTACTAGAAATATGGTAATATCAGAGAGTATGCACAAGTTAATTGTCGTAACAACAAAATATAACCGGAAATGTTATTATCGGAAAACTTATTAAGTTAACTAAAACGTTAGATAATGTGCAGGAAATGTTTGATTGAAAAATTGTTCACAATGTTAGTCTAAATTCAGTGTACTGTCATCAAAATAATTTTCGCTCACTGTGGCACTGGTGTGCATTTATCTTCTGTTGTTGTTGCTGCTTTTCGTTTTTGGTGGTGGTATTGTTGTTAATGTTGAATGTGTAAGGCAGTAATCGGTGAGAGATAGAAATTCTGGTAACCGCCTGGCAAAATGAACGAAGTTAGCAGTTCCTCAATGAAATATGTGTTTGCATTAGTTTCATGCTCGTACATGGCTTGAAGAGTAGAACAGTGTTTTCTATCACAGAGAAACTGGTTAACTACTGATGGGACAACAAGTTGACTTCCCGTGTGCTCTTTCTGTTTAGCAATTGCTACGCAAGTCTAATTTCGCACAGCATCGTCATTTCTTCAATCAAAACTATTAAATAGCTTTGGAAATTGAGATCGCTTTTGCTGGTGAATTAGATTGAGCTGAAAATAATCACCACATTTTGAAATAGTTTCTGGTCTCATGCCAGCCATGAATTCATTGTAATCGTCGTCTTTGCAGAACGTCCTGTTTGTGTATATCTGTAAGAACCCACGTTGAAAATGTTTAAAATAGTTTATTTTTCTATAATAAATTAATTATTAAAGAAGGTAAGAATAATCTTTTATCACATAACATGAACTCAACATAGAATCAGACTACTTGGGAACTCAGGAATTCATTTATAATAAATACAAGTTAACAGACTTATTTAGAAAAATATGATTTCTGCGACCATTTGTTACATTACGTGAATACTCTTAAATCGGCGATTCTGAATGCAATAGACATGAATTCAGCATGTAAATTTTATTGGAAGACATTTATAAATCCATCATTCGGTATAATGCTTTGTTGCGGAAAAGTAAGCTTTTGAGGCACAAACATCCTGAGAACCAAGTATCTTTTTATTGTTAACTAAATAAAAATTGAAAAAGCACGAAAATAGCATTTAAGTCAAAATAAATAGTATGTGGGTAGTAAACAATGGCAAAATACAACAGTGTAGTTCGTGTTTTTTCAAGCAACTGATTAAACGCGAATGCAGCGAAATGCTGTCTCTGGCACTCTGCTACACGGTATCTCCATTTCTAGTGAAACGGCTTTCACAAAATGTAGTCCAGAATAACTAATAAATGCATGTAGATGAAAAAGAAGTATCTGCCGACAGCGGGAATCTTCTAAGTTCAGTTGCAAATCGGAAGGTTGTAAAGAAAATTTTTCTAAACGTCGATCTTAACTGTAAAATTTTATGCATAATAAAAATTCTAAATAACTGTTTCAGGAGACGTATATCAACAGAGTACTTAGTTTCCTACAAAAAGAAAACCGGCGAATTAAGTGTCGTGTGGACGATTAATTTAGGCGAATCCAATAGAAATCTCGACGAAAAGCAAATGCAGGTGCAAGTACAACTGTGGAAAAATCTTCCGGTGTTTCACCTGAACATTTTCTCCAATTACTAGATTGAAACTAGCGACACATTTTTCGTATCTGAAATATAGATATCTTCTGTATATTTGACATTCGACATTTCGGCTGGCAGGATTTTAAAGTTGCTCTTTCAGATGGTGCATCTGCCAGAATCATGTGTTGTCTGCAACTTTCTGTAACACACAACATGAGATTGCTGGCCGTCTTCCTGTCGACGTTTGGGCATTCACGAAAATTATTTTGGTTTTCTGACGCGCGATATGTTTTGGTGGCCATACCTTGGACCAGTTTAAGATATTATTCAACGAGGTGTGGGAGATAATGCGAAAGAATCCTTATCATGTTATTTGCAATTAAAGCACTAAGGTTAGATTGGGCAGCACCGACTTGCCATTCTCATTAAGAAAGGTTAGTAGAATAAGAGAATATTATAGTAAAAAATCCTTTGGAGAAAACATAGAAAGCTGAAATTTGTCTGGCAAATTTAACGTACCTGAATCGGTTTTTATCCTATTGTTCATTATGTATGTTCCTTCTAAATAACGAAATAGAAGGTGGCGGAATAGGATCATCTGCGTCTAAATCAACATCTCGAATTGAAGCGTAATGCTTAATCGCGTCAATGAATTTCTTCAGGTCAACCCTCTTTCGGGACGGCGATGATTTTTGCAGTTTTGTCGTGGCGCATTTTGTAGATGTTCGGCTCGAATTGTTCTCAGCGGATGTAGGCGGCTATAAGTAAACGAACGTTTAAGAAAATTCATAAAGAGCAATTATTTATATAAAATAAAAGTTAAATAGATGCAAAATAATTTTTATATACACTTTTTAATAGTCATTATACTAAAGATTTCACGTTTCAATTAGAAACTTCAAAAGCAAGTATAATTTTATTGCAATATCAGCTCACAACATGCGATGGCTAGATTACCAGAAGTAGTCGTCATGAAACAGTTCAGTAAATGATTTTCTATCAAATAAAATATTAAATTTGGAAAGAGTTAAATTGCAAACGTTCCAACGATAGGACGATAAGTATTAAATAAAGCCGAAATTGTGCATAATGTGTGCTTCGAATTTATCCGTCTCGCATAAAGGTCAGGCCAGGTCTCCAATTTATTTATCATGAAGAAAATGAATTATTTGCTTAACGGAAATCATCATATAGACAAAAACTGTAATCTGGAGATATTTATACCAAAACAAAGACCACAAATATGATGAGCAGTAAGCCATTTTCTTCATTATACACGGGCTTAAACCAGCATGATTTGTGAAATGAACATTTATGTAATTAAACGAACATTGGTTGCGCGGGTGGTGATAACAATTATTATAATTAAGGTTGCGGTCTTGATATAAACACCTGACCCATTAATTACTTACATATGTCAGTATAAACTAAGAATTGTATAGTGTAGAAAAGGCAATTCATCCAGTAGACCGGTTTCGTCCTTATTGGGAACTAATCATGTACTGTCCAGATTTTGCGGCAAACAGTACACGAACATGGGCACGTCTACTTCGGAATCTGGTGCTCTAACCAATGAGCCATCCTGCCGCACACCAAACAGCACACAATTTTCAGTTATATACTAATTATAGTAACTTGATTAGTCTATTTTTTCTTTATATGAAGACCGCCAGCTTGATTATAATAATTGTTATCACCACCCGCGCAACCAATGTTCATTTCAATACAAATTCCGCATGTAGTGTGGTGTCTGTTCAGTAATGACAGATTGGGGATGGTTAGTTGGAACTTTGGGTGTAAATGGATGCCATATGAGCTCCACCTTAAGGAAAAATAGACTAGCCATGTTACATTAGTTAGTATATAACTAAAAATTGTTTGGAGTGTGGTGTGCGGCAGGATGGCTCAGTGGATACATCACCAGATTCCGAAGCAGACGTGCCCAGGTTCGAGTCCTGTCTGCGGCAAATTCTTACCAGTATGTGATGAGTTCCCAATAAGGACGAAACCAGTCTACTGGATGAATTGCCTTTTCTACACTATATAATTCTTAGTTTATACTTACATATGCAAGTAATTAATGGGTCAGGTGTTTATATCAAGACTGCAACCTTGATTAAAATAATTGTTATCACCATCCGCGCAACAAATGTTCGTTTAATTACATAAATGTTCATTTCAATTCCACTTCCCCATGTAGCGTGGTGTCTGTTCATTAATGAGAGATTTGGGATGGTTAGTTGGAACTTTGTGTCTAAATGGATGTCATATGAGCTCGACCTAAAGAAAAATAGACTAACCAAGCTACATTAGTAAGTATATAACTGAAAATTGTGTGCAGTGTACTGTGCGGCATGATGGTTCAGTGGTTAGAGCACCAGATTCCGAAGCAGACGTGCCGAGGTTCGAGTCCGTCCGCGGCACATTCTGGCCAGTACATGATGAGTTCCCAATGAGGACGAAACCGGTCTACTGGATGAATTGCCTTTTCTACAATATACAATTCTAAGTTTATACTGACATATGTAAGTAATTAATGGGTCAGGTGTTTCTATCAAGACTGCAACCTTGATTATAATGATTTGTGAATGCTTGAATGATTCATAACCATGAAAATCATTGTAATCTCTGGGCAGTTATAGAACAAAAATTCATTCTTTATTATTTAAATTAGTTAAAAACAAATTCTGATTCCATAATCGATATTATCAATATTTGTCACCAAAGGTCGCGCAATCATTCTGTTATTTCACGGATAGTGATACATAAAGCTAATAGAACATTATGTTTATATTTCCGGTGCAGAACTGTCGCCATCATGCGCAGAGAGGAAAGCCAGCTCTAGTGGTTTTTCCTCATGTTTTAACTGAACATTTTAAATCACCAAAAAGTAATATTTTGAAATACGCCAAAGTTCTGCAACAATGTGGCCTAGTGCTTATGTTATGTCTAATAAACGTTTCATGAGGTCAAGCTTTAATATTAGTCAAGGGCTTAAGACAGATCCAAGACGTAATTGATAAATTCAGTTGTATATGCAGTTGCATTTTTGTTAATAATCTGCAATAGTCAGTATATGATTATTATACATTTAGATGAATGATTACAGGATTACCATAAAATGTGATAAAGGATGTCGATCGAAGCGAGGGTATATGGATTGGTTCTAATTCACAATTTCGGTAAAGTTTAGTTTATTTCATTACTATATATATATATATATATATATATATATATATTTGTGTGTGTGTGTTTTTATATATACTGATAATAATAAAGAAACGCTTGTGTACAGAGATTATACATTTAATGTATCCTTCTGCTCCTATTTGAACAACTTTGTTACTTCAGTTGGTCTATCCTCACAAGTTTTTCAAAACAAAATAATGATGCAAGCGTGATATTTTCTCGGGTCATACTTCAAACTGACCTTTCACTAGATAGTTGGTTAGTTTGGATAATCTTTCACTGAAACCGAAATTGTACCTATGGTTCTTTCATGAAATATTAATGATCTGGAACCATGGTGATGCTGAAATGGTAAATTTATTAAATTTAGCGAATCAAGTGATCGGACTTCAATTTACTCTGGAAAGGGTATCATTAGATGAATTAACTTTTTTGGTTGGCAAATTAATTAAAAATGGTCAGAAATTAGAAAGAGATATTTTTAGTAAGGGAATCTTAAATTTCAGAGCCAATCACCTATAACGTATGCAATTAAAATTAAGAAGCCTTAGATTAACAGATATAAGAAATAGGAAATTATAATTAGGTAGAGTGCACAATATATCCAAGGCTAATGTTTATCCTCTTCATTTTATAGAAGCAAACATGATGGATTTCGTAAAAAGTTAAATCCTAATTTGAGGCACATAAAAGCGGGTAAAGGCAAAGTTGAGAGTAAGATAATAGTATTACCGGACTCGATATTAAATAAGAAAGTGAAATCAATAGCTTTAGAATACAATATAAGAACCGTTTCAATACAGTCCCTTAAAATAGGCACTATACTCCCTCAACAAAAAGAAAAGAATGAACCCTTGGAAACATCAAGAATGTATGAAATCCCATGCAATGCTTGTAGTCTCATGTATTTTGGTGAGAACATGAGCTCAATCAAGGTAAGAGGAGGTGAACATAAAACTGCATGTAAGTATGGATATATTACATAATCTGAACTTGCCCGTCATGCATTAGAAACTGGACACATCATTAAATAGGATTATTACAAACCTATAGAAATATAAAGTTATAATAGGGTAACCACATTGATTAAAGAATCTATCGCAATCTAGAGATAATATTATGAATGGAACAGCTGGTGAAATACCGTTAGGTTCGATTTGGAATACAGCATAAGCTAATAGTAGTAAAAGACAATTGCATGAATTAGAATCTGAAGCTAGCTCCAGTAAAATATTAAGAACATCGGATTAAGTCTGACTTATTATTGCTTTTCTTATTTAATTAATGACTAATCTATTATTGAGAATATAGTCTTTCTAAATTTCATCTCTAACTACTCGTTTTGTTTTAAAACTCTTAGGGATTTTAACACAAACAAAGATGTGATAGAACCACATTTTCAGTTGAAAAAAGAAGAATTCAACCCGATCAAAGACAAAACAAAATCGGAAAGTGTGAAGAATCGGATCTTTGTGTAACTGCCCGTGTACAACTATTACCCGCGTACGCAAAACGCGGCATTGAAATTATTGCATGCAATTGATAAATAATTATTCAGCCACTCTGGTCGAAATTAGTTAGATGAAAACAACGGTTATGAAAATGTACACACACACACACATATGTGACACGCGAATATCTAATGAAAGGTCAGTCTGAGGTATATAAATATTATGACTAGAGGAAATAACACACTTGCTTCATTTGTTTCGTGAAATGCAACTGATGAAGGCCTACGGTAAGCTTGGCCGAAATATATTGATGAAAGAAAATTACTGGAACAATGAAAGCTGCGTTAGTAAAAACGCAGATCAGGTAATTACAATTATTCCAGGTGCGCATCAATGCAGCTCCTTCAAGAAACATACCCATGCATGTTTTAAATTTCAATTCAAACTATTCAGGTTGTACTCAGGATAAGCTTGTTTAACAACAGTTTTTGGCATACCATTAAATAGGCACACGTCACGCATGTGCATGCGTATGTGTATACATAACTAAAAGGATTCAGTTAACTACAATGAATCAACATGTACGAACGTCTTAATGAAACTGCAGCCAAGAGAGATTAATTTACCCTTTGTACGCGTCAGACTAATTCTTTTGAATAACCGCGATTTGCATTAGCCGGTTGTTGCTTTGCCCTATAAGATTTGCAAAGATCCCATGAACGATGTTGAAGCCTTCGGCAGAAAAGAGGGAATCCACACCCAGCAAAAAAGAAGACAAAATCGATGCATACTTGGAAATGGTAATCAGTCGTATCTTTGCGAAACTGATGGTGCAAAGCGACAACCTGCAAACGCATATCGCGAAGATACAACATATGAAGCTTCCATTACGCAAACATTAAAAAATACCTGTAAGATTAATTAGTTATTCTTAATATTTGGAATACTGCATTACTAATATCATGTCAATGGGTAGGGTGGGGAAAAGACACAAAAGTCCTATTCAATAAAATAAGAAAATTAATTAAGATATGAAATAAAATAAGTGATGGTAAGATGTAAGATTTTGAAAATTATTTAAAGCAAGAATAAAAAGTATAAAGAAAAATGATAGAAGCAATTTAATAAGCGTTAAAATCCCTAAGAGTTTTAAAACAAAACGAATAGTTATAGGTGAAATTTAGAAAGACTATATTCTCAATAATAGATTAGTCACTAATTAAATAAGATGAGCAATAATAAGTCAGACTTAATCCGATGTTCTTAATATTTTACTGGAGCTAGCTTCAGATTTTAATTCATGCAATTGTCTTTTACTACTATTAGCTTATGCTGTATTCCAAATCGAACCTAACGGTATTTCACCAGCTGTTCCATTCATAATATTATCTCTAGATTGCGATAGATTCTTTAATCAATGTCGTTACCCTATTATGACTTTGTTTGTGATAGAACCGCATTTTCAGTTGAAAAAAGAAGAATTCAACCCGATCAAAGACAAAACAAAATCGGAAAGTGTGAAGAATCGGATCTTTGTGTAACTGCCCGTGTACAACTATTACCCGCGTACGCAAAACGCGCGTGACAGTTATTGCATGCAATTGATAAATTATTATTCAGCCACTCTGGTACGAAATTAGTTAGATGAAAACAACGGTTATGAAAATGTCACACACACACACATATGTGACACGTGAATATCTAATGAAAGGTCAGTCGAGGTATATAAATATTATGACTAGAGGAAATAACACACTGCATCATTTGTTTCGTGAAATTCAACTGATGAAGGCCTACGGTAAGCTTGGCCGAAATATATTGATGAAAGAAAATTACTGGAACAATGAAAGCTGCGTTAGTCAAAACGCAGATCAGGTAAATGCATGGGTATTTCGGATTTCTAATTTTATCACTTAAAACGACATGTGGTTATGACGATTGATTTTGAATTATTGGTCTCGCCCCCTCCCTGAAAATATGAGGGTAATCTCAGTTACGTCATTTCACATGTAATTTATAAAACCAATCTTCTAACATATGCAAATGGTAAATTTTTATTCAGCCATATCAGTTTCACTTTGTTAGATGAACATAACAGACACGGAAACACAACCACACACGAATTTGACACGCAGCAATCTTGTGCAAGGTCAGTCTAAAGTATAAATGATATGACCAGAGGAAATGTCACGCTTGATTCATTAGATTTTTTTGTAAAACTGGTGAGGATGGACCAACTGTAAAAAGGTTGCTGATATCTACAACCGAAATATTGTGAAGAAAGATAACAAATGGAATCTTTAATCCGTTAGACAAAACGCAGATCAGGTAATTTTGATTAATCCAGTTTCGCAAAATATTATTTCATTTAAAGAATTTTGTGAATTGGTGTTCAATACCTAATTTGCACTTACAATTGATCTAATTGTTTAAACAATTCTAAATTCAAACTGAGTGTTACATTACAGTCATAAGAAAATGTATTTACCTCTAGAAGAGGTAATGAAATCGCTTCTCGCTCAATGTGGATCACATCAGAATACTGATTATGTCGCTGTGGTACACCTATGTAGTTTTGTTGTTGTTCTTCATGCTCTTTCTGTTGCTGCTGCAGTTGATTTTGTTGCAGCTACTGTATTTGCTGTTGTCGTCCTGTCTTTTCTTGTTCTTGATGTATTAGGTGCTGTTTTAGTTGGTTGTGATGCTGGTTGTAGTAATGGACAGGGTGTTGTTTTTGTTGTTGATATTTTTTCTGCGGTTGTTTTTGTTGTTGGATAACTGATTGGGCATGTTGAGATGCAGCAAATGACGGTGAACAGGAGTTTATAAACTTTGCCAACTGCGACTCCATCCATTCTACACCTTTGGCTTTTACACGCCAATAACCACCTTTGCCGCGTTCACCCTTCTCCCGCGGCACGTTTTCGAAATGTTTATTTATGGTCAAGGTATGTCTAACTGAGTTCTTTAGCACACAAAAATAAAACATATCATCAAATAAGAGATGAGCCGATAAATGTGCGATAAACTAATTATGTAATCTTTTCAAAGCGAATTAATACATGCATGTATATACACAAGCATAAATGCAAGGATAATAGATAATATTAATGATTGTTTGCCGATGCCCAATTCCAGAAGGTCATAAAACATTCAAAGATATCGCAGAAACACATAAGAAGCTTTGAAGAACAAAGAAAGAGCAACTCAGTTACAAACGTGGATTAAGGTAGCCAAACTAATAAAAATAAGTAAACTCGATATGCCGCCTTTCCATAAAATCATCATCATCATCATCATCATCATCATCATCATCATCATCATCATCATCATCATCAATATCGTCATGTACAGCTATACAAAAGTCAATAATGAATAATGTATCAATATAATATAACCATAAGAGAAATAAAAAACAAGAAAAATTTTAAGAAATGATGGCAAAATAGTTCAGACACACAAAGTATTAGTAACATTTATGAGAGAGAGAGAGAGAAACAGCACCTATTTAGTATGAGTATATTTCGTAACAATGTGCTCCGTTATTGAAACCGAAAAGAATATGGTTAGGTAAATTACTTCTAAAACGCGCGATCACACATGGCCAGTAAACACATGGATATGAAATAAAGTCATTCTTCACAGTCAGCCTAGAGTATTCAAACATTCATGCATAAATTAAACCTGGTTATACTCAGACGGCAAGAGCATCGTCAACATCTGATGCTCTCATACATCGAAAGCCGTATCTGCTCTTCCTGCCTAATTATTATAGTTTTATTTAATGCGTCGGCTAATTTAAGGAATAGGGTCATTTGCTCATTTTCCCTTGGTTTCAATTATGCATTTACATATGATACAATTATCGACTGAGCCGCACAACGATTGCGTGACCTAGTGTTTATTTGCAGCCCACGCATAACTTTGAATTCCATGGATTTCGGCGATGAAGCATCAGTGTACTGTGCTCCTGTAACGCTTTGTACCAGTAGTAGTAACCAAAATAAATAACGTGGAAATCAAGTATGTATTAGGTGTTGCGAACCTAGTAACAAAATAGTTCAGTTGTGACCAGAAGGATAAACCAAAGACGGAAAGTATAATCTCAAGCACATGCGTTAATTGCTTACTGGTGACACATCAGAAGAAGCCGGTATTACGCCCATTAAACACTATATATTTGGGTGAGGAATGTGGGATAATAGGACAATACAATCTCCTAGACGAATGTGTAAACCTGCAATAGTGAAGCTAACATCTTATAAAGTCTACGAAAATGCGACTTCAACGCTAACTCACACTATATACTATATATACCGAGTCTGTAAAGGATACTAACACTATGGCTATTGTGTTAGCAACCGATACCAACATTATCGTCCCAAAAATGTACATGGTACTAACACTATGGTTACCGAGTCGGAACGTGGTACCAACTTGATGAATATCAATGTATGCTAAAGTACACCGACATTGAGAATTACAACTTTTTCTGAACACCTGCTACTCCAGTAAATCCATAAACTCTGGCCTTGATCGATAAAAGTTATAACATTTCAAGGAAAACATGACATCTTTCAATTCAACATATAACAGTTAAATAATATTATCCCACATTCCGCATCCACATATATAGTGGTTAAAGAGCGTAATACCGGCTCCTACTGATGAGTCGCCAGTAAGCACGAAACGAATGTGCATGAGATTATACTTTCCGTTCATGCTGCCTTTCATTTTTCCTTCTGGTCACAACTGAACTAATGTGTTACTAGGTTCGCAACACCTAATACATATTTGCATTCATATTAGGTCTCGGCAGCAAACAGTAATTCACCGTTATATATTGAATTGAATGATGTCATGCTTACCGCGAAATGTGATAACTGATATCGATCAAGGCCAGGGTGTATTGATTTACTGGAATAACAGGTGTTCCGATATTGTTGTAATTCTCAATTTCGGTGAACTATTGTATAAATTGATATCCATTATGTTGGTACCATGTCCAGACTCGGAAACCATAGTGTTAGTACCATGTACCTTTTCGGTACAATAATGTTGGCATCAGTTACTAACACAATAGCCATAGCATTTGTATCCTTTACAGACTCGGTATATATATTAAAAAGTGTGAGTTAGCGTTGAAGTCGCATGATGTTAGCTCCACTATTGCAGGTTAACACATTCGTCTAGGAGATTGTACCGCTCTATAATCCCACAATCTTCACTCAAATATATAGTGGTTAAAGGGCGTGATACCGACTCCTACTGATGTGTCGCCGGTAAGCACGAAACCAATGTGCATGAGATTATACTTTCCGTTCATGCCGCCTTTGGTTTATCCTACTGGACACAAGTGAACTAATTTGTTATTAGGTTCGCAACACCTAATACATACGTCCTTATATATTAGTTCTCCGCAACAAGCAGTATTTAACTGCATAAAATATGTTGAGAGCATATGAAATTACCAACTTTAGACATGGTTGTTAACATATTTTCTATTTATTTATTGTTTCTTTTAGTGTCAAAATGTTTTCATAACGTGCACATTGAAAAGGCCAGGCTTAATTTTATGGACGCTGGAAAATACAATTTACTCAAAATTTTATCAGATATACATGCATTGCATACCATTCCATTTTAGGGCTTTTATTTTCAATTTTGGAATAATAAATGTACGAATAAAAAGCAATCGATGGAAATTTCTGAAAAAGCCATCTCAATAAATATTGCTACCTTGCATTTGACATATAAATTAAATTTCATTAGTCAGGACAACTATGTTTTAAGCTTGATAAAAACTGGAGCGTCTCCAAAAATTCTCTGTTGCTAAGACCAATCTTACATGTATGTATATGTGCCTACATCAAACGAATGCATGCCTGGATGGTAAAAATAAATAAGTAGCGGATAAAATTGTAGAACTTTGTCATATGTCGTATAGTAGAGAGGATACTATCTACATTCATTTTGATTCTATTTAAAAGCATGAAGTTGATTGTATATTTCCGATAGTACAATACATTAACTGCAAGTATGTATTAGGCGTTGCGAACGTAGTAACAATTTTTTGTTCAGTTGTGACCAGAAGGATAAACCAAAGGTAGCATGAACGGAAAGTATAATCTCATGCACATTCGTTTCGTGCTTACTGGCGACTCATCAGTAGGAGCCGGTATTACGCCCTATAACCACTATATATTTTGGTCAAGAATGTGTGATAATAGGACGGTACAATCTCCTAGACGAATGTGTAAACCTGCAATAGTGAAGCTAACGTCATATAAAGTCTACGACAGTGCGACTTCAACGCTAACTCACACTATATAATATATATACCGAGTCTGTAAAGGATACTAACACTATAGCTATTGTGTTAGTATCCGATACCAACATTATTGTACCGAAAAGGTACATGGTACTAACACAATGGTTTCCGAGTCTGAACATGGTACCAACATGATGGATATCAATTTATGCTATATTTCACCGAAATCGAGAATTATAACAATTTCTGAACACCTGTTACTTCAGTAAATCCATACACCCTGGCCTTGATCGATATTTAGTTATCACATTTCGCGGTAAGCATGACATCATTCAATTCTATATATAACAGTTAAAAACTGTTTGTTGCGAAGAGCTAATATATATGCAAATATGTATTAGGTGTTGCGAACCTAGTAACAATTAGTTCAGTTGTGCCAGACGGGAACGGGAAGTATGAACGGAAAGTATAAACTCATGCATGATCAAGGCCAGGGTGTATGAATTTACTGAAGTAACAGATGTTCAGAAATTGTTGTAATTCTCAATTTCGGTGAAATATAGCATAAATTGATATCCATCATGTTAATAGCATGTACCTTTTCGGTGCAATAATGTTGCTATCGGTTACTAACACAATAGCCATAGTGTTAGTATCCTTTACAGACTCGGTATATATAGTATATAGTGTGAGTTAGCGTTGAAGTCGCATTGTCGTAGACTTTATATGATGTTAGCTTCACTATTGCAGGTTTACACATTCGTCTAGGAGATTGTAACGTCCTATTATTCCACATTCTTCAGACAAAATATATAGTGGTTAAAGGGCGTAATACCGGCTCCTACTGATGAGTCGCCAGTAAGCACGAAACGAATGTGCATGAGATTATACTTTCCGTTCATGCTGCCTTTGGTTTATCCTTTTGGTCACAACTGAACTAATTTGTTACTAGGTTCGCAACACCTAATACATACTTACGAACATTAACTGTTTGCAGCTTTCGCCACATATACATATATAGGCAATACAATTTAAACAATAATTGATTGCGCGGGTGGTGGTAACAATTCTTTTAATCAAGTTTGCGAGCTTGAAGTAAACACCAATCCCATTGTATTTAACCAGTCGTCGAACAACATAACAAAACTACCGCCAGCTGCAACGCACTGACGCGTTTCGACCTTCCATGATCATCATCAGAGTACGACGGCAAACTGACTATCGAGGATCAAACCGCATTGAATATATATGGAAATCAAATTTAGATATGCGGCTCTCACCTCTAGCAGTCTTGCATACATTAACTGCTTTAAATTGAATATAGAAAAATTAGCCATTACAATTATGTTGGTAGAACTTGAATTTCTCTATTGTGCACGGATTCATATTCGGAGATGTCAAATTCTGCAGAAAATTTTCATTTGATTTACACACCTCTATTATGTTGGGTAAAAATCTTAAAATGTATTAAATTATTGACCTTGTGTTGCATTCTGGTTGAATTGTGGTATTCCGTACGAAAAGCCCTACGTTAGAATCCCATCCGTAACATTCCTAGAAACTTGCCAAAAGGATGAAATCCTTTTTATTAGATGAATATACTGATTACTTTGCGCAAATTTTAAATTCTACGAATAATTTAAGCATGGATAAATACTACCATAATATTTTAATTCATATTAATTTAATCTGTTACTGTCTATGCGCTTTATGAACGTTAATCTACCCATTTTCAATACTAATTTCGTAATTTTTGAAGAGTTTGAAACATGAAATATTGAAGACATAATTATTTTGTTGCAATTTAATGTTTAAACGATATGGATTGTTTTAAATTTTTTAAAGGTAAACGTCAAAACTTGATACCGTTCGTATAACATACCTTCCAATTTAACTCAGATTGTCTATGATATTGGAAATTATCCATGAACCAAGCGAAAATTTCGGAGACAGTGATTGCTGGCTTCGACGATTCTGCCATGGCCAGGCAAATGAGAGAAGCGTATGATATTTTTGGCTTCTCTATCCCATATATTTTGCATAATCGTTGTGAATCGGGATTAGCTAAATTCTCCATTTATGTCGGCTGAGTCTGCTAAACTTCTGTTAAATAAATGAAATAAAACTCTACTTAGAAAATAATCTACTTTCCTAAAATTAAACTAGTTCAAAATATTTGGTAATAGGTTAAAACGGTTAAATATAAAACGCAAGCGAATTGACATAACTTGAAAAAGACTAAGAAGAATTCGACAATTGTTCAACTTTAGTCTCGGAATTTCTTCTTTGTAATGAATTTGTAAATTAACGAAGTAAAGGAAATAAATCGAAAAATTTCATTCTAACTTAGTATCAAATAGACAAATTGAAATAATCTACTGTTCATTGCCTGAAAACATTAACTCCTTGTCAAAAGAATGCTAGGCTTTAGTTAGTCGTACCGGCGATAGTCACAGCAACTTGTTTGTTTCACCGACATAGCGCATTATTGACTTTACAGCTAATCAAAGAAACAGATCGAACTGTCTTAGAGTCAATTACGTAAGTAAATGAACATTGGTTGCGCGGGCGGTGATAGAAATTAATTTAATCAAGGTAGCGACCGTAATATAAACACCTGACTCATTACTTACATATATCTGTCGGTACAAACTAAGCATTGTGTAGATTAGAAATGGAAATTCATCAAATACAAGCATATATTAGGTGTTGCGAATCTAGTAAGAAATTAGTTCAGTTGTGGCCAGAAGAAAAAGCCAAAGACAGCATAAACGGTAAGTATAATTTTATGCACATTCGTTTCGTGCATATTAGTAGGAGCCGGTAATACGCCCTTTAACCACTATATATTTGGGTGAAGAATGTGGGATAATAGGACGGTACCGTTCATTCATGCTTATACTTTCCGTTCATGTTGTCTTTGGTTTATCCTTTTGGTCACAACTGAACTAAGTTTGTTAGTAGGTGCGCAACAGCTAATACATAATCGACATAGCCAAACTACCGTCAATCGCACGCACCGGCGCGTTTTGACCTTCCATGATCACCAAGAGAGTACGACGGAAAACTGACTAGCGAGGATCAAACAGCATTGCAGATATATGGAAAGCAAAATTAGATATGCGGCTCTCACCTCTAGTAGTTTCGTATAAATTTTACTTGACTGGAAATGTCGCCTGCACAATTTCTATGCAGACATGAACGTCTTTGCAGCTTTAGCCACATTTATATGTAATACAATTAAACAAATATTGATTGCGTATGTGGTTGCAACAATTATTTAAATCAAGTTTGCGAGCTTGAAGTAAACACCAATCCCATTGTATTTAACCAGTCGTCGAACAACATAACAAAACTACCGCCAGCCGCAACGCACTGACGCGTTTCGACCTTCCTTGATCATCATCAGAGTACGACGGCAATGTTGCTTGATGACTGGTTAGATACAATGGGATTGCTGATTACATTAATCGCGCAAACTTATTTTAAACAAATGTTACCACCACCCGCACAATCGATTATTGTTTTGTTGTATTTCCTATTTATTTATTTGGCTGAAGCTGCAAAATTTAATGTTCGTAACTTTTTAACAATAATTTATTGCACGGGTGGTGGTAACAATTCTTTAAATCAAGTTTGCGAACTTGAAGTAAACACCAATCCCATTATATTTAACCAGTCGTCGAACAAAATAACTGGCGGTAGTTTTGTTATTTTGTTCGACGACTGGTTAAATACAATGGGATTGGTGTTTACTTTAAGTTCGCAAACCTGATTTAAAGAAATGTTCGTGACGGTATAGATATTGTGCAGCCGACATTTCCTGTCAAGAACAATGTATGCGAGAGCCGCATATCTAAATTTGATCTCCGTATATATTCAATGCGGTTTTATTCTCGCTAGTCAGTTTGTCGTCGAACCCTGATGATGATCATGGAAGTTCGAAACGCGTCAGTAGCTGTGACTGACGGTACTATTGCTGCATTGTTCAACTACTGGTTAAATACAATGGGATTGATGAATCTGTCCACCTCGCAAACCTCATTTAAAGAAATGTGAGTACAACCCGCGCAATCGTTGATTCAATAATTGTATAAAACTGCAGTAGTGAAGCTAACATTATATAAAGTCTCGACAATACGTCTTCAAAGCTAACTCACTTTACATAATATATATACCGAGTCTGTAAAGCACACTATCACTATGGCTATTGTGTTAGAAACCGATACCAACACTATTGTACCCAAAAAGGAACATGGAACTAACACTATGATTTCCGAGTCGGTACATGATACCAACATGACGGATATCAATTTATGCTAGAGTTCATCGAAATTGAGAATCACATCTATTTCTCAATACCTTTTACTCCAGTAAATCCATACACTCTGGCCTTGATAGATATCAGTTATCACATTTCGCGGTAAGTATGACATCATTAAAGTCAATACATAACAGATAAATACTTTTTGGGGATTTGACCGCATTTATCTTGTGCGGGAGAATAGATAGCACTCGTAGGTTGGTAAAAGCTTGAATTTTGATCGTTTTCAGTTGCTCTGCTTATCGGCTTCGATTGATGGGTTCTCACTTGTCCCTTCTTTTTTGAGCCTTTTCTCAGCTGATTGACTGAAAATGACGTTGGATCAAGATTTTCCATTGTTCTTTGTCCAATATTTCGAGATGTCATTTCCAGGCTCATCTTCAGGGTTGACACAATACGCACAGGAATAAAACTCAACTTGTGGCAAATGTGGTATCCTCATTCAAGACAGATATATTTATATCTATTTTAATTCTAAAAGTATTTTTAATTGTCTTCCTAATATCCGGTCTTCATACCTAGTATCTAATACTCAAATGTATACAAAAACTTATCCCTGTGCCCCTCTGCGCACACAACTACCTATAAACATGTGTATTTTACTAAAGTGACATTTATTGAAGAACTATAAGCACACTTAATGTATTGACATACACGCCTATCACTGATATCTATATTTTAATTGCTGTTCCGGACGCATAGAAAGATCAACAAATTTTGATTTCACTATTGCAGTAATCCTCACATGCCCTTCAGTTCACCTAATCCCATCCTGCTTGCAATCGGTTATAGACAGAGAGATTAAAAAACTGTTGAAAGTCTATAGAGTATTATTCTATCGTTCTGACAAGACCGAATACGGAGTTTGCACTAACGAAATCATCTCCCAGCCAAATACACATTAATACCCATATAAATTAGTTTCTCCATTAAAAAATTTGTGTCGGATATACCTACGTAATAAATTTTATATGTATTTACTTATTCATAACTATATATATACTCACTTCTTATAAAAAAACATCCATATAATTCAGATTTAAAAGAAACATGTTGCGCGACAGTGAAAGGATCATTTACCTGATTTTCGGATTGCGTACCGAAATATTTGAATCCACTGTCATCATGATGATTTTTGCAAATATTTCGATTTCCGGGTACGGAAATCTTTTTCAATGCCAAACACATTACCCACTAAGTTTCGGATTTGACCGCATTTTGCTTGTGCGGGACAATTGGTAGCACTCATAGGTCGGTAAAATCTTGAACTTCCTTCATATTCAGATGATGTAATTTTTGGCCTCAATTGATGGGTTCTCACTTGTCCCTTCTTCTTTAAGCCTTCAATTAGCTGATTGTCTGAAAATGACGTTGGATCAAGATTTTCCATTGTTCTTTGTCCTAATTTTCGAGACTTCATTTCCAGTCTCATCTTCAGGGTTGACACAATACGCATAGGAGTAAAACACAACTTGTGACAAATGTGGTATTCTCATTCAAGACAGATATATTTATATCTATTTTAATTCTAAAAGTACTATTAATTGTCTTCCTAATATCCGGTCTTCATACCTAGTCTCTAATACTCAAATGTATACAAAAACTTATCCCTGTCCCCCTCTGCGCACACAACTACTTATAAACATGTGTATTTACTAAAGTGACATTTATTGAATAACTATAAGCACACTTAATGTATTGATAAACACGCCTATCACTGATATCTATATTTTAATTTCTGTTCCGGACGCATAGAAAGATCAACAAATTTTGAATTCAATGTTGCAGTAATCCTCACATGCCCCCCAGTTCACCTAATTCCAACCAGCTTGCAATCGGTTATAGACAGAGAGATTAAAAAACTATTGAATGTCTATAGAGTATTATTCTATCGTTTTGACAAGACCGAATACGGAGTTTACACTAACCAAATCGTCTCTCAGCCAAATACACATTAATACTCATATCCTATATAAATTAGTTTCTCAATTAAAATATCTGTATCGTATATACCTATATAATAAATTTTATATTTAGTTACTTATTCATAATTACATATATACTCACTTCATATATAAAAAGAAAATACATCCATGTAATTCCATAGGCTATATATAATGTATATATAGATAAGCATATAAGCAACCATGTGGGTTATTCCCACATCTTTTATAAATATCTTTATATCCTTCATATATATACCTATCTATATATATACATATATATATATATATATATATATATATATATATACCTACGTGTATACACTATATATATATATATATATATATATATATATATATATATATATAAATCAGCAATCTTTTATATTTTAATTTTATTTTTACTTATATATTTGTACATATACACACACCCACATCTTATAAAATATCCATTTATACATACGTCCACACGCTATCTCAGTATATATAGATAAGCATATAAGCAACCAAGTTGACAATCAGTATGTCAAGTGGAAATATTAGTTTAAACTGCCTCATTTATACTTGTTGTTAGATATCCATATAATTCCACAGGCTATATATTATGTATATATAGATAAGCATATAAGAAACCATGTGGGTTCTTCCCACGTAGTTGTGTGCGCAGAGGGGGACAGGGATAAGTTTTTGTATACATTTGAGTATTAGAGACTAGGTATGAAGACCGGATATTAGGAAGACAATTAAAAATACTTTTAGAATTAAAATAGATATAAATATATCTGACTTGAATGAGGATACCACATTTGCCACAAGTTCTGCTTTACCCCTGTGCGTATTGTGTCAACCCTGAAGATGAGACTGGAAATGACGTCTTGAAATATTGGGCAAAGAACAATGGAAAATCCTGATCCAACGTCATTTTCAATCAATCAGCTGACAAAAGGCTCAAAAAGAAGGGACAAGTGAGAACCCATCAATCGAAGCCGATAAGCAGAGCAACTGAAAACGATCAAAATTCAAGACTTTACCGACCTAAGAGTGCTATCTATTGTCCTGCAAATGCGGTCAAATCCACAACAAGAAGGACAGCACTGCGCACGAAAGTTTATCATTCAGATAAATACTTTTTTTATATAATTAAACGAACATTGGTTGCGCGGGTGGTGATAACAATTATTATAATCAAGGTTGCGTTCTTGATATAAACACCAGACTCATTAATTACATACATATGTCAGTATAAACTAAGAATTGTATAGTGTAGAAAAGGCAATTCATCCAGTAGACCGGTTTCGTCCTTATTGAGAAATCATGATATACAGGCCAGAATTTGCCGAGGACAAGACTCGAACCTGCGCACGTCTGCTTCGGAATCTGTTGCTCTAAACATTGAGTCATCCTGCCGCACACTACACTGCACACAATTTTCATTTATATACTAATTAATGCCAATTGATTAGTCTATTTTTCCTTTAGGTGGAGCTCAAATGGCATCTATTTGGACCCAAAGTTCCAGATAACCATCCCCAATCTGTCATTACTGAACAGACACCACACTACATGGGCAAATTGTATTGAAATGAACATTTATATAATTAAACGAACATTGATTGCGCGTGTGGCGATAACAATTATTATAATCAGGATTGCGCTCTTGATATAAAGACCTGACCCATGTATTACTTACATATGTCAGTATATTGAACTAAATGTCATGCTTATCGCGAAATGTGATAACTGATATCGATCATGGCCAGAGTATTTGGATTTACTGGAGTAACAGGTGTTCAGAAATTGTTGTAATTCTCTATTTCGGTGAAATGTAGCATAAATAGATATCCATCATGTTGCTACCATGTACCGACTCGGAAACCATAGTGTTAGTACCATTTAACTTTTCGGTACAATAATATTGGTATCGGTTACTAACACAATAACCATAGTGTTAGTATCCTTTACAGACCCGGTAAATATATTAAATAGTGTGACTTAGCGTTGAAGTCGCAATGTCGCAGACTTTATGATGTTAGCTTCACTATTGCAGGTTTACACATTTGTCTAGGAGACTGTACCGTCCTATTATCCCACACTCTTGACCAAAATATATAGTGGTTAAATGGCGTAATACCGGCTCCTACTGATGAGTCGCCAGTAAGCACAAAATGAATGTGCATGTGATTATACTTTCCTTTCATGCTACCATTGGTTTATCCTTCTGGCACAACTGTACTAATTTGTTACTAGGTTCGCAACACCTAATGCACACATGGACATATATAAGTTCTCCGCAACAAACAGTATTTAAGTGTTATATATTAAATTTAATGATGTCATGCTTACCGCGAAATGTGATAGCTGATATCGATCAAGGATTTACTGGATTTACTTGAGTAACAGGTGTTCAGAAATAGTTGTAATTCTCTATTTCGGTGAACTGTAGCATAAATTGATATCCATCAGTTTGGTATCATGTACCGACTCGGAAACCATATTATTAGTACCATATACATTTTTCGGTACAATAATGTTGGTATCGGTTATTAACACAATAGCCATATTGTTAGTATCTTTTACAGACTCGGTATATATATTATATAGTGTGAGTTAGTGTTGTTAGCTTCATTACTGCAGGTTTACACATTCGTCTATACATCCATCCATCTATCTATCTATCTATCTATCTATC
>JAQBSW010010187.1:0-25373 GCA_029291075.1 Eudiplozoon nipponicum
TATATATATATATATATATATATATATATATATATATATATATATATATATATATATAAATGTACCGAGTCTGTAACGGATGCCAACACTATTTCTACTGTGTCGGTACCCAATAAAAACTTTATGGTAACGAAAAGTTACATAGTACCAACACGATGGATTAAAATGAATGCTAAAGTTCCCTAAAGTTGAGAATTACAACTATTTCTGAACACATGTTACTCCAGTATATCCATACACTCAGGCCTTGATCGATATCAGTTATCATATTTCGCGGTAATCATGACGTCATTCAATTCAATATACAACAATTGGATACTTATGTGGCGGAGAACCAAAATTAATGCAAGTGTGTATTAGGTGCTGCGCACCTAGTAACAAATTAGTTCACGTAGGACCAAAAGGATAAACAGAAGACAGCACCGATGATTAGAGTGTCTTGAGTAATTTCATAAGCTAAAATATGATTCTTTCTGTTCAATCGAAACAACTGCAACCTTTTCATAGTGAATTTCAAACTAGGAAAGAAGTTATCAGTTGTTGCACTATTCAAGAATAAGAATACGACGATAAATTTCTCCGACTGTCTGTCGGTCACTCACTGAATTGCTCCATGCTAACATCTTAAATTCGACTTGGCCTTTCTTCACATAACCGACACTCATGAATCGGAGATTATCGCTACATTAGAGTGGGGGTTTAACGGATCTAAACAAAGCCACCACACTAATTTTTAGTATATTTGTAGCAAATTCAACTTCACAGAATGTTCAAAGTTAATTAAATTGCGTATTTCTTATTATGAGACTGTCAGAAAACAAAGAATCTTCAACAAATTGAAACTGAATGAAATCAATATTTTTTTCCCTGGACACCTGATTATGCATTGCAAAATCTTCAAACCTTATATATTATATATTAACAAAAAATAATTTAAAAACTTTATAGTTTTCTTCGTTTCTAGATCCACGGTGAGCAGGTCCTACTTATTTGTGGGTTTTGACTGATCCCATAAAGTGTATGATCCACTAAAAATGTAAAAATTTCAATAAACCGCAAAACGCTGTTTGTCGATTGGCAATAATTAGAACTCAAACAATTCAGAACCCATCTATCAAAAGCAATGCACGTCGCGCTCAAAGCAGTTGCGAACCTACAGCCACTAAACTGCCACCTTTGAATACTAATTACTTTATTCAAAGTTGCAATCTTTATATAATATCACCTGTCCCATTATGCATAATTATTTGTGAGTGTAAACTAAGTATTTTGTAGTGTTATAAGGGCAATTCATCTAGTAGACCTGTTTCGTTTTTATTTGGAAACTCATCATGTACTGTCTTGATTTTTCCGCGGGCTGGGATCGAACCTGGGCACGTCTGCATCGGAATCTGTTGCTCTGGATACTAAGTCATCCTGCCGCACACTACACACTATTTTCAAATATATACTAACCTAGGCTTCTTGGTTAGCCTTTCCTTTATGTGAAGCCTATATAGCATCTCTTCAGAACTGAAGTTCCAACTAACCATCCAAAATCTGTCATTGCTAAACAGACACCACGCTACACGGGGAAGACGTATTGCATTGAACATATTTTAGCATACAATTGGAAATTGTGTTTAGTGTGCGACAGGATAGCTCATTGGTAGGATCAACAGACTCAGAAGATGACATGTCCTAGTTCGGGCCCTGTCCGCGGCAAATTCTTGCCAGTACATGATGAGTTCCCAATAAGGACGAAACTGGTTTACTGGATGAAATGCCTTTTCTACACCATGCAATACTTAGTTTATACTGACAAATATCGGTACAAAATGAATCAGGTGTTCATTTCAATGCCACACCTTTAATTAATTAATTTCGGAAATGAAACCTATTGGAATTTATTGCTTCCGACTTTCATATTAAGGACATAAACAGAATATACAGTTTGTGAGCTTTCATTTTAATCACGACGAATTTTTTATTTTAATTAGCAAAATTCCGTCTAACCGGAATCGAACCGTAAAGGATATGAAATTTTTATATAATCATTGATATATTTATCGTCTAACGAGGTATTGACTTGTGGTTGCATAATGTATATTCAATAATGATCACAACAATATAACAAATTTCATTATTTTTATACAATCCTGCGATCACTCTTTCATTACATTCCAGTCAAGTGCAGTATGCACAGGATGTGCAAGTGAGCATAGTACAACACCTGCTGCATATATATATATATATATATATATATATATATACAATGCAGTTTGATCTTCGATAGTCAGTTTGCCGTCGTACTATGATGATGATCATGGAAGGTCGAAACGCGTCAGTGCGAAGACTAGTTACAATCAGTGGGATTGGTGTTTACTTCATGCGAGCAAACTTGATTTGAAAAATTTTTGCCACCATCTAAGAAATCAATTATTGTTTCATTAACCATCTACCGTTAATGAAAATTTCTCGTAATCAATTTTGCGGGCTTGAAGTCAACACAAAACTCCGCGATAAATAAACAAGTAGAATAATGTAGTTAAACTGCTGCAAGCCATATTAACATAACGTGCTTTACCGGCTTATGGCCATTACGAGAATACGATTGCCTAATTAACAACCAGAGTCAATACAAAATGCATATTTGAGTTACAGAAAACCGCAGGAGGCCGGAAGCCTAATTTACAATTAAAATATGTACGATACTCTTGGGGTCGGGAGACGCATGTAGCGGTTTACAAATCATTTAGAAGCGTTGCTGATTGCCATCCGTTAAACTGTCTGTTGTCGTGCTCTGATGATGATCAAGGAAGGAGGAAACACGTCAGTACGTATGACTGATAACAGTTGTCCAATGTTGTGACACTGGTTAGATACAATGAGTTTTATGTTTTATTCAAACGCGCAAAATTGACTTAAAGTATGTTATCATCACCCGCAAAATGAAAACTTCCTCAATGAGTTGCAATTCCTAACGTGCGTGTGTAATCCGGAGACATTACCTGAACACGACAGGAATGATACTAACGGGAATTTTGTTATACTTTTGAAATACGAGCTTTAATAAAATTCATAGTACCCTTTCCATGTGCAAATATCAAAAGAATTTTTATCAGTTACAAGAACCGCATCTTTCTCATTTTCTTCTCAGGTATCCACAAATAAACATCTCCTTATATTTAAATTGAAGGCCAAAACAAGGATATAAGAATGCAAACATGAAGAGAGTGTGAATAAGCGAACAATCATTCAATTGTGTGCGTCACCTCCAGTTCAAGCTCAGTGCCTGAACATGATTCTTCTGCTTGCATAATCTGGCTGCAATTTCTTTATCCATAAGGCTTCGTATGTGGCTAGCTCCCTTTTGTTTTTGCATTTAGTAATTACTTTGAATGCTACGTCTTGAGAACATACGCGTGATGTTTCGACGATTTGTTGTGCAATTTCAGACGTGTATTCTCCGTTTGATTTAAAACGGGCGTTTAAGTTTTCTCTCATTCGAGTAATTAACCGTCTGGTCGATCGGCCTACGTAAGTTGATCGACAACTTGCGTATGTATATTGGTAAATAATATTTGATATCGACATTAACGGCTGTTTCACCTTGATTGCTGGTAAAGGCAAGTGTGTTACCCTGAATAACACTCGTTGTTTAGCTGTATTAAATTTGCGTGTTAATGTCGCTTCAACTTTCTGAATAGCACAAAAGAAAGAAATGTCAGCAGCACAATTTTTATGCAGTCACGAAAATTTAACTTTCTGCAGGTTTCGCCACATATACATATATATATATAGACAATACAATTAAGCAATAATTGATTGTGCGGGTGGGGGTAACAATTATTTAAATCAAGTTTGCGGACTTGGTTAAATAATAAGGAATTGGTGTTTACTTCAAGCTCGCAAACTTGATTTAAAGAATTTTAACCACCAGCCGCGCAATCATAGGTTGTTTACTAGAAATTATTGTCTACTGTAATTCAAATTCAATAATCAGAGAATCGTCGCGTGACTTACACCTCAAAAATGTATTCATTTCGCGGATTTTCGCCCTTACCGATAGTAGTGCAATATTTGCTTTTGAAAAAGGTCTTTTTGTCAATTATGTTTATGAGATAACCGTTTTCTGCATTTTAGACCCTGATATAGTGACAAGAATCAACTCCAACAACACATTTGAAATTTATGATGGAGTGAACAGCTACGGATTTTGCACAAGACCTGAGGAGGCCAAAGCTGTAGCCATTTCACTGTGTAGAGCGGCTGGAATGAAGTGAGTCGGCAACCAAAATTGTTCAAACGATTAATTTATTACTAGTGAATAATGTCGGATATGCATGAAGTAAAAGTATATATAAATCCTGCAAATGGCAATCCAACTCTATTCTCAAGGCAGTTGCAGAATTCTCAAATTTGCGGTACACCTAATCTCATCCAGTGTGCAGAATGTTAATGGATGGGGGGGTTGGGGAAGTATCGAGCATGTGTGGTAAAACTGACCGGTTACGAAGTCACGTTAATTAAATTTAGAATACAAAACTGAAGAAATCCAACCAATTTTTTTGTTGACCAAATGATGGTCGTAGGCTATAATGCAAGTTACCTAGAGTGGAAGAGAGTAAAATCCAGATTAACACTTAGGCTAGGACCAAATATAAAGAGAGAAATAGATAACAAGGGGAAAATATAAGGTAACCTAAATAAATGGCATACAATAAATAATAATATGCATTGTTATAAGTCAACACACCTATAGAATATATATATATATATATATATATATATATATATATATATATATATATATCTAATGCAAGGTCAGTCTGTGGTATATAAATATTATGACTAGAGGAAATAACACATTTGCTTCATTTGTTTCGTGAAATGCACCTGATGAAGATCTACGGTAATGTAGATCGAAATATTATGAAAAAAGAAATTTACTGGAACAATGAAAGCTGCGTTAGTCAAAACGCAGATCAGGTAATTTCAATTAATACAGGTGCGCAAAAACACAACTCCTTCATTAAACGACATTTGATTGCGCGGGTGGTGATAAGAACTATTTAAATCAAGGTTTCGAGCTTGATACAAATGCCAATCCAACTATATGTTCATATGTCAGTATAAATTAGGCATCGTATAACGGAGATTAGGCAAATAGTCTAGTACACGAGTTTCGTTCTTAACGGGATCTCTTTAATGGCCTGTCCATAAAATGCCGCGGACAGAGCTCGAACCGCTGAGACACCGTTGCACAATGGCAATAAATTTATCTATTGTTTATGACAGGGTATCAATGCAAAATTAACTTTATTAATACTATTTGACTAGAGACGTGTTTCTCTTATACCAGAAGAATTTGAAATATTTCGTTCTTTTCATTGTTATTTTAAATTTGGTGATTTTTAACAACTTTCCTTTCTTGTTAGGTTTATCTCATATACTTTGGGAACGCCTGTATTTCTGAAGGATCATTTTATGTTCTCGCCAAAATGTTTTAGTCAGTGTGGCTCATATCATTGGGGCACCTGCACTATATCGGCCTCAGGATGCAAATACAGCAACCGGCTTTACCCAAGATGTTACGACACCAGTGAGTTGGCGTTTTTTATGAATTATTCTAAATTTCTAAATGAAGTTATCCATTCTAAGTCAGCGTGTTAGCACATTGTATAAGATAGTTGGGTTAAATTACACGCACACTCGGGGTTCTGAATCTTCCGCGCAGTTATCTCCAACGAGATTAACAGAGGTTAGAGCCACATGTCTAATCTCGCTTTCAATTCTTATATGCATGCGGTTTGTTCCCCGACAGTCAGTTTGTCGTCGTAATCTGACGAGCATCATTGAAGGTCGAAACGCGTCAGTGCGTGCGACCGGTGGTAGTTTTGCTGTTTTGTTCGACGACTGGGTAAATGCAAAATGGGATTGGTGTTTACTTCCAACTCGAAAACCTGAATTAAGATTATATATATATATATATATATATATATATATATATATATATATATATATATATATATAAGTGTATCAGAACACCTGTCTAATAATTAAAAAATACATTCGAACGTTGTGCAATTTGAACACACGTGATGCTGGATTCTAGCTTCACATGTGGAAAGTTCGCGGATTGGCGCCTTGCACTCTCAGTTTTGCAAAGATCTGATTGGTCCCCGCATATGTTTAATGTGATACTGAAATGTTTTTTGTTTAAACTTTCATCTGTGCTGGATAAAGTAGGAAATATTCTTAAGCATGAGCTTTGTTTACAGTTAATTAAAATATCGATTAATTAACTAATTAAACGTAAATATGAACTGATTAGAGATAAAAATAGAATAAGATCTGTATTACTCGCGAAAATGCATATGGTTGACTTTAAATACATCGAAGAGTTCACAGACAAGACGAGGGATAAAGAAATTTAAAAAAACGTAGACCAAGGCATGAAAAGAAACTAGCAAACCTGGGAATTCATTGCCATTTATGAAACAACAGAATTGATGCGGTCATGTCTAATTTATCGACAGTGGATCTCAAATAAGACCAAAAACAAGTTCTTAATCTTGGACTTAATACTGCAATCCCTATCGATTACATACCAAAGTAAGAGATAATTACAGAAACAGTAAAGATGGCCCAGTTCCTCCCAGACAAAGATTAAAATAGATTTGAATTGGATGTGTCTAAAGCGGTGTTAGAGCACAAAGAGGAGAGATGCAAGCCGAATTATGATTTGAAATGCTTAAGAGCGGAAATATTATCCAATAAAATAATATGTCTTTAGGTGGTTAAAGGTAAATCAACGGAATTAATCAACCAGACCGATTATGAAGTTAAAGTGTATGAACAATTACATAATTTCGAGGTTTATAATAAAATAAATAAAGATCCAACGGATAAGTTGCAAGGAGTGGTTAAGATTATAATCAATAGAATAATTGAGTCGGATGAATTAGATTCAGGACTTGCGAATTCATTAATACAACGTGATACAGTCTCTCCGAGATTTAATGGCCTAATGAAGTTTCATAAACAGGGGAGTCCACTTAGAATAATCCTTAATGTACAAAACTCACCAACTTATAGATTGTCTAAATATCTATACAACAGAATTAGAAAATATGCTTATTTCTTAGATTATACTTTAAAGAACACATATCATTTTATTGACATTATTAGTAAATACAATTTGATGGAGAGTGATAGAATGGCTAGCCTGGATGTTGCATCGTTTTATACTAATGTCCCTGTACAAGCAGCATTAGAGAGTGTTAATTGTTGTCTAACAGAGTTTCCAAAGATAATGGCAGGTAGTAAAATGACGTTAAGTGGTATTATAGAAATGTTAAATAGTTATATGTCCTCCACCTACTTTACGTTCAGAAATGAATTATTTAAACAAGTTAAAGGTGTCCCTATGGTACAATCACTCTCAGTCACGGTTGCTATTATTTTTATGTACTATTTTGAAAATAATCTGTTGGTAAATTCTCCTACCAAGCCGAAGTTGTATGTGAGATACCTGAATGACACGTTTATAATTTGGAATCATCGTGATAATGAACTAAATAAATTTCTTGAATTAGCCAACCAGTTAGGTGAATTAAAATTTACATTAGAAAAAGAGAATAATGATGAATTACTCTTTATGGATGTGAAAATAAAACGCAATGGTCACAGATTAGAAAGAGATATTTTTAGGAAACGGACTTATTCGGAACTCCTTCTCAATTTCTTCTCAAACCATCCATATGGAATGAAAATAGACATTTCTAAACCCATGATATTAAGGATTCTTAGAATAGTAAATTTGAAAAAAATAGTGATAATGAAATGATGAAATTATAGAAAATATTCAAATTAAACGGCTATCCATCAATATTAATAGAGATATTAATAAAGAAGAGATTTCCGGGATTTAATGTTAATATAATAAACAAAGTAAAGAAAGAAACAGAACTAAATAAGCGCTAAATTATGGTATTATCTAATTCAAAATTGAGCATATAAATTAGAATAATAGCAGCTAAATACAATGTCAAATCAGTTTTAAGACAATCGCTTTCTATAGACAATAAAATAACTAATCAAAAAGAAAAAATAGAACCCCTCGATACATTAAGATTATATGCGATATCTTGAAAAGATTGCAAGTTCAGGTATATAGGCGAGACCATGCGACCAATATAGATTCGTAGAAGGGAACAAAAAAACGGCCTGAAAATATGAACGCAGTCAAATATCAGATCTAGCTAGGCATTTAAAGGCAGCAGGTCATGAAATAGACTGGGAGGGATGTAAACGCATCGCATTATGCAACCGCAACAGATTACCTATGCTAATTAGAGAGTCGATTGATATAAAATCAGTGAATGATATAATGAATGTAACATCGGTAGAAAAATCATTAGGTCCAATATTTAATGAAACCTTTTCTAAAGTCAGAAAACGGGAGGCAGATGAATTTGATTTAATTGCGAACCTGAGTAGGAAATCCCATTTATAGAAAACTGACTGAGACTGATCTAGACCGATATCTTTTCCTATTTTCTTCGCTTCTTATCTTTCTCAAAAACATGATTCAGAAGATTATTTACAAATTTATTAATGGATATGAGATATGACATGCTAGTTGTTATCGACAGTAATGCATTGACAAAATTAATATTAAAATTAAAATTAAAAAAACGAAAAAATCACCTTGGTATATCGATTGATAACCTACTTCAATTACCATAAACGTTTATGAATGTGATCTGAAATTTTATAAACAGAATTTTGAAGGATGAGAAAATACCGATCGATATTCTAACGATGGTAGCTAAACCGTTGCCAAAGGTAAGTAAGCCAACGTGCGCCAGTGATTATAGATTAATCTCTATTATCCCTTCGTTTTTTTGAGATAATAGTGTAGGGGACTTTTGCGAGATTAATTACTCCCTACATTGGAATGGTAGCGGCTGTGGAGATCCGTGTACATGATCAATCCCCGGCTTTTTCCCGATGGGTGATGTGAGAAGACCAATACGAAAGATCACAAATGTATTGTAAATAACACGGCATATAAGTTAATAAGTAGTCCAAATTGACCGTGCTCTAGACGGCAATAAAATTAAATTTTAACACAAATGAATGTCTTAAACACCAGTCACAGTCAAACTATATTGTCCGTACTCTAGACTGTAGCAATATGAATGCTGTTTACAAAGTTGTATGTCTTACACACAAGTCACAGTTAAACAAAATTGTCCGTGCTCTAGACGGTAGCAAAATGGACGCTGTTTACAAAGTTGAATGTCTTACACACAAGTCATTATTCTTTCACAAATGTCTGAATTGAAATGAATATATGCAACCGATTGAAAATACATGATGATATGAATATAGTCACTGGTAAAAGTCGTCACTGATGATAAATGAATTAAAATCGTGTACAAACTTCAATGAAAAAAATTCACAAGTAATTAGTTCACTGTTTGCTATGGTTTTAACTTATGTAATTATAATAATCCATTGTACTCTGAAATTCCGATAGGTATGGTTAAATGCGAACAGTAAATCCCTTGTATAAACTGCGAATAATCCAACTGAGCGAAATAAATCCGCTGTGACACTATAATCCACCGCATGTTCCTTGCGTATTGCGTACGGGTGTGTATATTTAATAAACAACCCTATTAATTACAAATAAAATTGCAGTTCAAGAAATCTCAATTAAAACTGCTTGAAACTAACAGAGATTGTTTCTAAAATCACAGTTAAGAGAAATATTGTGTAAGAACAGAGTTAGGTTATTTGACCTTAAAGAGCACCATATTTTTCAAAATCGAACATCGTTGGGTTGTAACGCGGAGCCGCGTGTTATAATAGAACGTCTGATACTAGATCATTTAGAATGTATGTTGACGGTTGATTTTTATACTAGTGAACATGGATTTACGAAAGATAGATCGACAATTACTAATATGCTTTCTATGTGAAAACATGTCATTACACTAGATGAGAAAAAGTTAGATGCATTAATTGTATTTATAGATATCTCAGGAACTTATAACTCTACATATTTTGATGCTATTTTGAAGTCGATTAATTTATTAAATATTGATCCGAATATTTTTAGATTACTTAGGTACTATTTATATAATCGAAGAATGAGTATCCAAGTGAACGATTTTATATCAAAATCGAAAAGAGTAACAAGTGGAATTCCACAGGGGTCAAGTTTGAGGCCAATTTTATTTAAAATCGTGTTTGCACATTTGGAAACTAAGATTCTTAGCAGTCAAGTTTTCAAATTTGATGTTGATTAAAAAATAATCTATCTGATTGATCCGAAAAAGTAAACAGTAATTGATTGGTTGTAACAACACTTTAAATCAAGTTGGCGAGCATGAAGTGAACACAAATTCCATTGTATTCAACCAGTCATCGCACAACATAACAAAACTACCGCCAGCCGCAACGCACTAAACGCGTTTCGACCTTCCATGCTCATCCTCAGAGTACGACGGCAAATTGACTAGCGAAGATCAAACCGCATTGCATATATATGGAAAGCAAAATTAGATTTGCTGCTCTCACCTCTAGTAGTCTTGCATACACTGTACGTGACTGGAATTGTCGGCTGCACAATTTCTATATAGTCACGAACGTTAGCTTTTTGTAGATTTCGCCACACACATATATTTATAGGCAATAAAATTAAACAATAATTGATTGCGCGGGTGGTGGTTACAATCCTTTAAATCACGTTTGCGAGCTGAAATAAACACCAATTCCATTGTATTTAACCAGTAATCGAGCAACGTAACATATATATGCAATGCGGTTTGATCCGTAGATAGATAGATATAGTTTTTGAGTGAGAGTTTTCATGTGCTCCATACATATCTATATATACAGAGTTTAGTTAATGAGACAAATTTTATTTTTAAAACCATTGGTGAGTCAAAGAACTAAGGTGTGCTTGGAAATGGGGATCCATCGGATCTTTGTGAAACGGATAGGGCAAAGTGACAACCCGCGAACGCAAACCACGGACTTGCAACACGTGATAAATGTTTTTGCTAACATGTTTAAGCTTATATTGACCTACTTTAATTTGTACGTTTTTCGATTCAGATTCCTGCCCGAATTTGTTTTAATTTTATAACCTGTTTTAGGGTCAGCTCTTGTTACGCGCATCGACACTTGTCTCGCAAGTAAGTTATAGTCAATTGTTTACCTAAATATTGTTCTTTAATGTTTTGCGCGACTCAGAAATAATTAATTACCTCATCCTTGGCATGCGAAACAAGGCTTTTACGCGCACTGTTCAAAATTAGTCTGAAGTGTGCAAAAAGCAACTAATTTTAATCACAGTAGGCTCTATTAGATATGCGTTAACGTGCATATAATTACATTTAACTTAATTATTATCATTGATAAACCCAAACACACACGTGCACTTACAAGGTCTTTCCTCATCTAGTCGAAAATCAGTGGATGCTACGATCTCATTGTGATTTCACTTAGACAAGAGTAAACACGTGGGTGATTTTATTTAATTTAATGTTCTACAGTAATAAGCACAAATACACACATACAGACACACACTCATAACGTGCGCTAATCTAATGTGAAAAGTAAGTTATTGTTATGAGATATGATCACCGCTTACCAGCTTTCCGCCGTTTCCTGGTGGCATTCAAAGATAATTAAACGAACATTGGTTGCGCGGGTGGTGATAACAATTATTATAATCAAGGTTGCGGTCTTGATATAAACACCTGACCCATTAATTACTTACATATGTCAGTATAAACTAAGATGTTTAAAACCTCTGGCTGTGTCCCAAATCACAAGTTAGAAAATACCAAGATTTATTATATGTAATGGCACATCGCAAATTACTTAATATATCCCAGAAATTTAATATTGATTTTCAAACGCGGCCATAGTAAATAATCACAACTTAAACTGTATTTATGTTTCACTTGCCAAATTTTCAAAGATAGTCTATTGATGCCATCTTTTGTCTCGTTGTACAAAATAAATGCTTCCCATAAAACCACTTGTCTATTAAGCGACATGTTCACCCCAGATTCTATTAACCAACAGGGGTTACTCTTTAACTCGCGAGACCATATTCAGACGTGCGTATTACTAAATTCTAAAAGTCCAACACTTAAAATCTGTTACTTAACTGAAGCAACCCTATTTCTAGCAGTCAGTAATTAGCAAGAATATGTCAACTGAGTATTATCAACTACTTAACTTGTATATCAATCTTCCGAAGTGATTTTAGATTTTTTTATAGATTTTGCTGGAATCTTCGTAGCCAACTCATTAGTGCACATTTATAAAATGAATCAATTGGCACCCTCTTACGCGAAAAGTTTGCTACACTTGCAACTTTCATAGTTTGTTTTTAAATGTGGGCGATACCTAAATCGTGATTTGGTTAAATATGCAATGGCGTTATTAATTGCCACAATTGGTGTTGTACAACATTTTTATTAAAAATGTTTTCGTGAGACCGGGCGTTGCCCGTTTACTTATTCCTTGTTTTACCTAATCAGGTTTATTCTGCTTATTTGTTCCTATTCTGGATTTGAAATATTTTGAAACTCATCATAGGGTATTTCATATTTACACAACCTTATCAGGACAAATATAAATAATTAGAAAAGCGCAAAAGAAATTTCGTTACGTCAAACTAAATCATAATTATAACTGTAGGATTTCATAATAAAAAAATTAATTGTCGCTATATAGGCGTACGTCACGTTTATGTGCATGTGTTAATTATCTCAAGTAAATAATATAATTTCCCGTACGCGTTCGTCAACCTAAGTAGACCACAGTCATTGCTTGCCAATTTCTCCATGCATGTGCCAAATTCAGGCAAACAGCGCTAGGGTTGTATATGTAGGCTGAACAATTACCCCAAAATTAATATCACAATTTATAAGTTAAGTACAATTTTCCTTAGAATGGGAAGTCCCTATATTTACGGAGGAGGCATATTTATGTAAGTTTTTTTTAAAGTTGTGAAAGCAAATGCGGTCGGAAAATTTGTCTGTAGAAAATAATATCAATTAAATTGCGAAATTAAAATAAACAAGCCCAATAGTAAATTTCCTACTGAAGGAAGAATCCAATAAAACAGTAAGTAAACATGAGAAATTATGCTAAATTTCTCTGAAAATGTTTAACATAAAATAAATTACTACGTCAGTTGATACGTAAAGATAATTTAAAATAAGAAAAATAATTTTAAAAGTGTCAATTCAAGTAACTTTGTAATCGATTATCAATTAGTAAATTTCTAGTCATATTTTAGCTTATCCTACTATTAAATTCTTTATACTTTATATGAGCGAGTTACAGATTCGGAATGCGTTAATTTAGCCGCGGTGAAAATTAATCTATTGAAACATGCGTAACATTTAAGACAGATGCATTCCACAGGAAGTAAACGTTTTATTAGTTCAATTTTGACCAGAAGGATAAACCAAAGACAACATGAACGAAAAGTATAATCTCGTGCACATACGTTTATCAGCTTACTGATTGAATCAAATGTATGCTATAGTTCAGCAAAAATTAAAAATTACACACTTACGGTAATCATGACATCATCTCAATTAAATATATAACAGTAAGATACTGTTTGTGGTGGAAAACTAATATATATATATATATATATATATATATATATATATATATATATATATATATATATATATATATATATATGCAAGTATGTATGGGATGCAGATTTACACGTTCGTCTAAGAGATTATGTACCGCCCTATCTTCCCACATCTCCTAAACCAAATACATAGTGGTTAAACGGCGTAAAACCGGCTCCTACGGATGAGTTGCGGTAGTATTGTCGTGCTATGTGGCTGGTAAATATCAATGTATTGGTGTTTATCTCAAATTTTCAAACTTGATTGAAAAATGTTACGTTGATTTTTGCTTATGCATTTCCCTACCCTGTCGTAACATCACAAAAGGTTTGTTAAAAATCAAATGTATTCAAGACGCGTAATAAAATTATGAATCTAATGGTGGTGGAACTAATTCTCTTTTGTCAAGAGGCGCCTAGCGCTATCTTAGCTAAGGAAGGGGCAACCAAAAAATTAGCGCAACCACAAATTAACACGTTTATTTTGTATAAATATATTTTTGAAACGCTTCAACATTTAATTTTAGACGAGCCATTTATAGTTTTAAATGCAAAATATAAGCTTTGAAATTTGTGGTCGAATGGGACAGAAAAATAATTTTTTCTTAAAGTTTAACCTGTTAAACAATCATGACAATTTCAATTTAACAATGTTAACGAGAGCTCTCAATGAAGACATCGTAATATATTTATTATTTTTTAATATTTACAGAAAATTATCTAAATTATGAACTGCCGAACTTCCTAAATTTATTTCTTATCGTGACTCTCTCTTTTTTGCAAAACTCTTTGAATATGTAAAGAAAATAGCCTTTGTGTTAAACTTCTTGTATTTAATTATGTCTTTATTCTTTTAATTTCAATTTTAGTGAACGAATTGAATCGTACTTACGCTGAAGTTGGTAAGCGATTACTTATTTATTCCTTTTTGTATACGTTCGACATACGTGTCTGCGAAGTTTGTTTATCAGTTGTATTTTATTTTCGTGCGTCTCAGCCTCAAAGATTCAGTGAATGCCACTGCCAATAAGAACCACTTGAGTTTCAATTGCATACGGTCTACCATAACAATTTGCTGTTACCCTTCATTTTCCTTTCGCCTTTCAGAGAACATAGACATATTAAGGTGTCCTGCTCTCTGCTTCTCATCTGAAAAAGAATTTATGCCCGCAACTATGATATTGTCACCGGGTTATGTCAGACTGATCACGGTTTTGCTCGTAAGATGAGCAACGAATTTTGTAATTGCGAACATTTAATTGGGGCTACATTTTTGTTTGTATTATTTACGTAAACAGGAACAATTAAATTTTTATAACAACACGCTGAATCAATGATTGCTTTGAATTAAAGCCCATTAGTAAATAAAACTGCTTCTGGAAGCAGTTAACAATATTTAAAATAATTTTTAAACTGTAAATGCGTATCGAGTATAAATTTGCGTAAATTAGGCCAATGCATTAATAACGGATGCAAAATATAGACGCTATTGATTTTGATATAGTTCTTAATTAACTGAGTTGAATAAACGTATTTTTATATCAATATTATTCTTAAATAAAAAAGCAAAATTTTAATTCACAATGCCAATCCAGAAAAACAGCTGACCCTAAAATGGAACTCGATTGAGAAAACCGTTTGATGTTATTTCCACGTAGAGAAATCCATTATTATGTTGCATCTAAATGCATGTAGGGTTAGGCATTTCAAAATAGACCTATTTTATCTGCAATGTATTGACACATTTAAGTATGAAAATCGTAAGGCGATTAACAATTCAAACCAACTATTTGTTGTTTGGCAAAGTGAAACACCAGATTCCGGCATCGGAAATTTGTATCAGCGTGCTTCTTTCATACAAGATTTTTGCATTTGTGGCATTTCTCTCTTGCGTGGTTCCTATTTCTAAAGGCCGTAAGTGTAATCAATTTCACAAAGGCGCAACGGACTGCATCGCTAAGCTTTGACACTTTTAACTAAGAAAATCGTAACGCGATTAGGAATTCAAAATGAAGGTGTAAAGCGCAATTATATAACTAAACGAAAATTGGTTGCGCGGGCGGTGATAATATTTTTTGTAGTCATGTTTGCGAACTTGATATTAACAAATGACACATTATGCACCTATATTTGTCAGTATTTACTGAGAATTGTATAGTGTAGAAAAGGCAATTTATCCAGTAGACCGGTTTCGTCCTTATTGTGACATCATCACGTACAAGCCCGAAATTGCCGCGGACAGGGCTCGGTATCTAATGCTCTTACCATTGAGCCACCCTGCCGCACATTGCACACAATATTCCGTCATATACTAACTATTGTAACTCGGTTAGTTTCCTTCTTCTAAGGCGGAGCTCAAATGACATCCATTTAGACTCAAAGATCCAGCTAAATAAATGTTATCACCGCCCGCGCAACCATTGTTTGTTTAATTATATATTTATTCATTACAATACCACTCCTTCATTTAGTGTGGTGTCTGTTGGAACTTCGAGCTCCACCTAATAGGAAAAAGACTAACCGAGTTCCAATAGTAAGTATATGACTGAAAATTGGGTATTGTGTGCGGCGGGATGGCTCAGTAGTTAGAGAACCAAATTTTTAAGTAGATGTTTCTAGGTTCGAGCCCTGTTCGCGCCAATTTTTGGCCAGTATGTGATGAATTCCCAATAAGAACGAAACCGGTCTATTGGATGAATTGCCTTTCTACACTATACCATTCTTAGTTTCTACTAACAAATGTATGAGCTTATTGGTTCAGGTGTTTATACCTAGTTCGCAGCCTTGATTATAGTAAGTGAACAAAGAATTTCAATCTTAATTAAACGGTCAAAAGGTCACGCAAGTTGATCAAATAGAATTAAGAAATCTGCTAAGGAGTCTACTAACCGATGAATATTAGTTTATAGAGAAATACCATTACTTCAACGTCTTATTTATAAATTATGATGTTTGTAGAAGACAGTGTAATACGAATGTTATTTGTGAATGTTTCTTCACATTCTGTTCACAAGCCCAGGTTAATACTCTGGCCCTGACGTGAACCGCTGTCACAATCCATGATGTCTTTAGGGGATTCTCTGGACTTCCAGTGGGTTGCTCGTGGCCTCATGGCTATCTAGTAGCCTCCCGTGGCTATTGGGTTGGATATGCCAACTGGGAAGGGACGCGCATTTGACGAGACTCGGGCCAGAGCTTGATGTCTATTCTCGCCATTTCAAATTGAACTGTCCGTTTTCACACGAGTTCTAGCTACGCTCTGTCAGCCAAGCGGAGAAGATAGTGCAAATTTAAGTTAATTGATCGACTAATTAAAACAAAATAGCACAATTAGAATGTCTTTAAAATGCGTGACTCACAGATGTGTGAGCTACCACAGTTTACCAATCACTTATGAAGATCTTTTGAATCAACTCTGCTAGCTTGAAATAAATACCAATGCTGCCGTGTTTATACAGTTGCAAAATAATGCAAACCATTGTAAGTCTCGCGAACTGGCGCGTTTTGCTCTTCTACGAACGTCTTCAGAGAACGACGGAAAAGTCTGCTTTTCTTACACTTGCATTTGTTCGTCGCCAGTTCGTTTACTTTTCTGCTTTGGTGATGAAAGTGGAGACACGAAACGCGTCACTACGTGCAAGTGACTGCAATTTCCCTTTTACATAATGACAGACACCAAACTCGCAATCAATAATTGCGTTATTGTATAACTCATGAATGTAAGTAAACAAATGCCATGCTTAACGAGTTTACAACGTCGAGTGTCTTGTATATTTTCATCGAGGGCGCGGAAACCCTCAGTCCATTGCACCACATTTAATTGATGTAGTGGAAATTGAATAAATTGATATATTCCAAAGGCAACTATTCACCAGACAATAGGTCCATTATCTCAGCATGTTCTCAATTTATACAACAAAAAGTAAGTTTAGCGCAAGCACAATCCAACTACGTTGATAGAATTTCTTCTTTCTGAATTGTAACTATGTTCAACTAGCGAAGCTTCGAATTGTCCGATTGAGCAATTCAGGTAAAATTTGACTGAGTTCAAGCCAAAGACAAACAAACTAAAAGCATTAAAATTAATACACGATAATTCTTTTAATTCGAACAAACTCCAAAGATAACTCTATCAGATTACCGTGCAGTCACACGTTTCTTGGTTAGAAATTCAAGGTGGGTGGGGTAAGGAGATCACTATTACCGGCCAGTTGCAATTTGCACGAAACTCATGTCTACGTAGAACTATAACTCTGGTCCACGATGACTTTGGTGTAGTATTCTGGTCCCTTTCAACTAAAATTTTACAATTCACACAATACTTTGTGCATAATCTAAATCTATATATATATATATATATATATATATATATATATATATATATATATATATATCTCTTTTGAAATGCGAGCTTTAATAAAATTCATTGTACCCTTCCCAAAAAAAAGAAATTTTATCAGATATAAGAAATATTACTTTCGCATTGTCTTCTCAAATATCTACAAATGAACATATCTTTATATATAAATTGAAAAGCAAAACAAGATAGAAATATTTGAACATAGAGAGAGTGTGAAAAACAGAAACCAATCAAATTTAGAATCTTATTTATGGTAAGACACTTGCCTTTACCAGCAATCAAAGAGAAACAGCTGTTAATGTCGATATCAAATATTATTTATCAATATAAATGCGCAAGTTGTCGATCAACTTACGTAGGCCGATCGACCAGACGGTTAATTACTCGAATGAGAGAACATTGAAACTTAAACGCCTGTTTTAAATCAAATGGTGAATACAAGTCTGCTATTGCGCAACACATCATCGAAACATCGCACGTATGTTCTCTAGACGTAGCATTCAAAGTAAATACTAAATGCAAAAACAAAAGGGAGCCAGCCACATACGAAGCCATATGGATAAACAAATTGCAGCCGGATTTATGTAAACAGAAGAAGCACGTACAAGCATTGAGCTTGAACTAGATGTGACGCACGCAATTCGACTGGTTTCTGTTTTTCATACTCTTTATGTTCACATATTTCTATCTTGTTTTGCTTTCCAATTTATATATAAAGATATGTTCATTAGTATATGTTTGAGAAGACCCTGAGAATGTAAATTTTCTTATATCTGATAAAATTTCTTTTTGTTTTTGCACACAGGAAGGGAACAATGAAAAATAAAAAATATATATATATATATATATCGTTACAAGTTTTACCATTATTTAAAGTATGAGAACACAACACTTATTCCATGGAATAGCATTTATTAATAAATCATATTTCTACCAGTAACTACAGCCATTATTCTGGATTCATTAATATATTAGTTCATCCAATCACAACTGTGCATTAGTCGTAACCAATACCCTATTTGCTATGTCTGGCTTTGTTTTGCGCAATTTAGACCACTCCTTTGGCGTATTGTTATGTGGTGTGTCATCACAAAAGGAGTGGTCTAAATTGCGCAAAACAGAGACAGACATAGCGATGATGAGATTGGTTACGACAAATGCACAGTTGTGATTGGATGAACGAATATATTAACGAATCCAGAATAAAGTCTTTAGATACTGGTAGACATATGATTTATCAATTAATGTCATTCCATGGAATAAGTGTTGTGTTTTCATATATATATATATATATATATATATATATATATATATATATATATATATATACATATATATATATATATATATAATTAAATTTTAAATGGGAAAGGTATTTGACTTATGGTGTTTTCTGGATAAATCTGGTATGAGCGTTTAAGTGTGCTGAGGTTAGTTTCTCATTGCAGAGCTCGATTTTTTTATTTTCGCACACCCCTGTGCAATCTGGCTTAATTAAAGCTCCTTTATGGATGCTTTCCTTTTTTTCTAGTTCCTAATAGCACGTTTGTGATTGTCGAAGTCGTTCCGGTTTCCGGCTACGGCAGTGGAGCAATTGTTGCTCTTTACCCTGAACAACGATCAAGCATGTATATGATTTGTTTGGAAGAAACGGATGTGCGTTTCACCAAACTTTGGAACCTTGGAGATTCTGTCTGCAGCTTCTACGGTTTGACCGGGTAAGACCAATCGATATGAAAATGTATCTCTGCATTTACAATAAATTTCCTGAAGTAAGCTCCAATCACATTTTATTTAACCAGTCGTCGAACAACAGAGCAAAACTACCGTCAGTCGTACGCTCTGACGCGTTTTGATTAATTTTGAAAGCATTAGAATACTTATTGTAACGTGTTTACTTTTATTCTCATTATTTTGGCTTCATAAATGGAGAAGTATTCCTGGCAGCTGACTGGTTACGCAAGCACAGAATCTGCCTGGAGCATCAAGAGTCAGCCCCAGTTGTGGAACTGCCAGTTAATAGTTATTGTTCATTGCGAAGGGACGGAAAATTTTTGCAATTGCCACATACACGTGAAAACGTTTCGCCTGCCGATAGAAACTTTAGATGTCGACGCCAGATGCTTCGAGCAGCTGGTGTTCGTATGCCATGTGTGTGTGTGTGTGTGAATGTGTGTAATCATCTAAGAGTTGGGTAACACTGACTCTTAATCGGCAAGAACATCCTGCCACACTGATAAACGGCGTTACGTCTACTGTTGCCTGAGCGTGGTGTAACCGCAGAATTCTGTCATGTGTGGTCCGTAGGTAAAGATTAGTATGCTCATTCTTTGAAAAGTTTTGAGACTGTGTTGGAAGGAATTTTGCTCATCCGCCTGCCGCGTGTACAAACCATCACCAGTAGAGCCTAACAGTTCATTTGGACACATAGTCTATCACACCACCGGTAAGCTATAGTCTCCTTTACGGTCCATACCCAAAATCAAATTGGCGATCTATTCTTTAACCTGTTAGTGATACCTAAATTTAAATATGTTTCACTTTAATTAGGTAAAGATACTTCCGGTTATAAATGCTAACGTTTCGCTTTCTCTAACTATGTTCACAATGAAATCTGCGATTTAACCGGAATTCTGTGGGGACGAGTCTACAATTATAACAGAGGCCTTCGTGTAGACAGCACACTAGAATTCTGGGGAATAACAATAAAACGGGTTGAATGATAGTTTTTCATGCCAAAGGCCACATGACTCCCGTTTTCACTTTAGATTTGACTGCATTCAACGTTTCTGCAATTCAAGGAAGGTATAAAAACTTACAACGCAAAATGAAGCCATGAAAATGGCGTCCATCTAAATTTTGAAAACGTGGATGGCCATTAAAGTGCAATTCAAATCACACAAATATGTGGTGGATATGGAGTGTAATACCGGCTCCAACTGATGAGTGCCAGTAAGTGCGAGACGAATGTGCACTTGAGATTAAACCTTCACAACGAGCCGAAATTTTGGTGGCCAAATAAATTTTGCAGCTTAACATATTTTTTTTAAATAAAGCGTTATTCTGTTTGATTCATTGGCTTTTTCTTTTTGTAAAACGCACGTAATTTACAAGCGACGTAGAGTAAGGCACACACCTTGACATTTTCCATATTTTGGCATGTGCCTTCATATTAAAGAGTCAGAACTACCACTGTTCGTTCTTTTAAATTTATCTGTTCATTCAAGCGTCGAATAGACAAAAACACATATTTCTGATTGGTTGGAAATTGTGCAGCCGAAATTTAAGCCCAGGGCAAAGTGTGCCAAAATATTACGTTAGAGAGCTGAATTTTAATCCTCATCTTCAGTTTGCAGAATTTGGTTTATCTTGTCCAAAGAAGGTCGAAATGCCCGAGTATGCGTGCCTGTCGTTTGCTTTTTTATTCTTTGACTTGTTTAGCGAATTGGCACAGTGATTATCTAAAGTTAACAGACTAAATTTGTGAATAAATGACAACTCGCCAACACTAATACGATGTATTGCGTGTATGAAACTGCAGTGACAGTTTTCCCCTCGTCATCAACACCAGATAACACGAACCATCTATCTGAATCAAATAGAAATTTTACAATATACAATTCCACAAAATGCTACCATCAATTAGTTGTCTCTTTTTAATGTTACATTTTTCTAACACTCCAACGTTTTTCGCAGGTAATCGTGCGTGAATGAAACTGTACGCTGTAAAATATATTTATTGTGCAGAGTGCTTTCCATTTCATTTCTTCGTCGTTTTTGCAATAAAATGTCTTGCGCTGGGTATTTTTTAAATCTTGACTATGCACAATTAAGGGTATTGGTACTTGTAGCGAATTGGATTGGACGCTTAGAGTCCAAATTTTTCTTGATTAAACTATTAATATGGCGGTATTTTAACTAATTGCGCTGTATATTGTCTGCTTTACTTTGACACTTCCTAACTGAACTAAGTTTTATTCTTCAATCTTTGTCATTACTGTTTGTTACATTTTATTACTTGAAAGCGGAAAATGTTAAGCATTGACGAACAGACTTTTACTCTCTTCGATGCTAATACCTGTCTCGTGTCCATTTTATTTCGTTATTTTTTCAACAACCAAATGAAGTTAAGCGAAAGTGATGTTGTTAAAGATGTTGACTATCCGTGTTTATGAGTAAAGTGCATGTCATGAACAGCTTCTCGCAACGGACAATAAACAAAGATGTCAGAATATACTATGCATTATCAGCATTCTATCAAAATTTATGATGTACAGCTCAGATGATGCTTACCAAAATCATTTTTAATTTGAGCCCAGGAATAAATCATTTATTGAATACAACAATTATTGTAAGGCATGTTTGAAAAATACAGGTAAAAAGGCGGCTTTCTATCAGCGTGAAATCAACTCGACTGTAATATCTGGTACGTTATACAGTCGTATTTCTGAAAGAAAGAGAATTAGGTTAATTAATTTATTTAATCCCACTTAATCCGCCTTACAGTCCAAAAGTTGACGCCATTACGTAACGTATATTAGATTTGAGTTTGTTACCGGATGAAAAGGAAAAGGTGTAACTCTAATTGTTTTAAAAATACATGCTCTACAAAAAATATATACCTGAATACACAATTACAAATGCATAAAAATGGCTTAGCTTAAATTAATGAATCACGAAATCTTTACTATATTCTGAAGGAAACTAGTTATTTGCCTAGACCAATGTCGGTACAGTTATAATGAGATAAATTGGTAATCAAGCTGTGCAAACAATGTACACTCTATAAAGATTATGTGTTTAACTTAGCATATCTTAAATTAGAGTGCAACTGTAAACGCCCAGGCTGGAAGTAGGTGCTGTACGACGTTATTAATAAGACAAATCATAAATCAGAAAGCAAGTTCTGTGGGTGGCCCTTAAAAGGGCCAGACAAGCAATCAACTAACAATGCCGTGAAAATTTATGAATGTTTGCAGTGTGATGGCGTCTAGAAGTCCTTCAAGACACTTGCAATCTCCTCCTGTTTGTTTAGCTGGTGATCCCTTGTGTAGATGTAATGGAATATGTAGAATTGTCGAATCAAGATGTGTTAGTTTCTTTTCGGAGTCCTAGACTTTTCCTGTGAAGATATGCGGCAACACGGAGGTGGCTGGCACACGTAGAAATCCGATTAATAAATGATCGACTACGTATGACTGGCTGCGCAGCAACAAGAATATTGGCGCGACAGAAGAATATTCAACAAGATGACACAGTGTGGTAAATGCAAGTCCAGTAGTAGGTGTAGGTAGACAGTAGAGAAAAGAAGGCGACAGCAATCACGCGTAGCGAGCAGAGCAGAGAATGTGTTGTGTGGCAAGTGCATCGTGCTTATATAGATGTGAAGTCGCGCGCGATTGGTCAATGGTAATTTTGTGCTTTCTTATTGGTCCAGCGTACTAAAGTTTGAATATAATTTAGAATTAATCTGAGCCATTACACATCCGAGAAAAATTCGAAATATCCATTCTATGTTTCCAACTCATTTCTGAAAATTGTTAACGAAGAGAGAGAGAGAGAGCGCGCGTTAAAAATGGGAACAACCAATCATTTGTGTTAAATTTCGATGCCCAAACTTGCTTCTTTTACTTGTTTGACAGTAGTTTCTTTAACTTTATAACTTCGTATGTGGCTAATTTATTTCTGTAATTACATTTATTGGTTATTTTAAATGCTACGTCTGAAGGCTATACGGGCAAGGTAACAAAAATTTGTTGCGTAATAGTAGACGTTTATCCACAGTTTGATTTAAAACAGGCGTTTAAGTTACAATGTTCGCTCATTCGATTGATTAACCGTCTGGTCGATCGGCCTACGTTAATTGATCTGCAACTTTCGCATGGATATTGTTAAATAATATTTTATGTCGAAATTAACGGCTGTTTCTCTTTGATTGCCGGTGAAGTAAATTGTGTTACCTTATGAGAGTGTTAATGTCGCTTGAACTTTCTTTTTTGCTATTCAGGAAACTGTGTAATCCAGGTAGATTTGTGTTAAATAATTTTATTCAATTTAACATTAGCACATGGCTTAAGTTGTGCATCCAAGAAAGGTAGATAATCGTCTTTCTCGTGCTTGTAATTGATACTGATAATTTCTTGCATTTTATTGTAAATTTGAAGCAGTTTTTGTGATTGCGAAATTGATTAAATTGGCCAGTTTCCCTCTTTTGGTCACACATCACGTAAATGTCAGTAAATACTACATTTATATACTTGTAAATATTACAATTTATAAAAAGGATCGGAACGATTTTCTAAACTCATTCTTAATTTATTTATTCACATTAACGATAATGTTGAATTATTACTATTAAGTGATAATATTATAATTTCCATTATTCTTTAAACAGAATTATTGGCTACAGTGTCACGGATTACTCACCAAATGGTACGCATTTATCCGTCACATTCAATACGAAATGCATGGAGAAATGTAATTCTAATTCTGGCGGATTAGTAGATTTGAGGGATTGCATTACGAAGGTCGAAAGTTGTAAATCAAGACAAATTCTTCGAGTTATATGTAATGGTTAGTTATTAAAAATTACCTATCCAAACATAACTTTGGAGGAGTAAGCAATTAAGTACTTTAAAAAAAGATCAAAAATTTTTTTACTGTCACATTCTATTCCATTCAATTCAATACAGTTCGCAACTTTTCTATTCTATTCTATTCTATTCTATTCTATTCTATTCTATTCTATTCTATTCTATTCTATTCTATTCTATTCTATTCTATTCTATTCTATTCTATTCTATTCTATTCTATTCTATTCTATTCTATTCTATTCTATTCTATTCTATTCTATTCTATTCTATTCTATTCTATTCTATTCTATTCTATTCTATTCTATTCTATTCTATTCTATTCTATTCTATTCTATTCTATTCTGTTCTATTCTATTCTATTCTATTCTATTTTATTCTATTCTATTATATTCTATTCTATTCTATTCTTTTCTATTCTATTCTGTTCTATTCTATTCTATTGTATTCAATTCTATTCTATTCTATTCTATTCTGTTCTATTCATTCTATTCTAATTTATTCTATTCTACTCTCTTCTATTACATTCTATTCTATTATATTCTATTCTATTCCATTCTATTCTATTCTATTCTATTCTATTCTATTCTATTCTATTCTATTCTATTCTATTCTATTCTATTCTATTCTATTCTATTCTATTCTATTCTATTCTATTCTATTCTATTCTATTCTATTCTATTCTATTCTATTCTATTCTATTCTATTCTATTCTATTCTATTCTATTCTGTTCTATTCTATTCTATTCTATTC